>JAEQML010062845.1:0-23852 GCA_016904865.1 Pissodes strobi | reverse complement strand
TCGCAATATTGATTTTTGACCCATTCATAACTGGTCTCCAAGTCGATGTATGTATAAATTAATAATTGACGTAATATATGTTGGACTTGTCACTATGCGAATTACTGGTCTCTAACGATTACGCAATTTTATTAACTAACTTAAACTAGGTTTTATTCACTTCTAACTGCACTAATTGTGATCTGAAAGATTACCATGCATATACATAATATTTAACTAATTTGATTTAATTTGAAAACGTTACAAAAACCTTTACCATGTCCTTAAAGCTTCAAAATTAAAAAAAAAATGGAAAGTATAGCGTATAGATAATTTTAAATACTTTTTTTGACATATAAGGCTACTTTCGAAATTTATTACTATACAAGGGAATTTTTTTTCAATGGATCGCCTTGCATATAATTACATTTTTGGATTCTGCTTGAAATTATTTTTTATGCAACGCAAAACATAAAATGAGCCTGATACGGGATACGGAGAAGGGTTGTTGATTTTGACTATTTCAATTTAAGCGACTTACCTTATTCTTCCAGGATACTATAATAATGTTCAGGAATATAGTGGTATCTAAGTGAAATGTGCCGTTATGATATTCAATCAGCAGATGACTCAAATCAATTTATCGTTCCATTTCAATAATATCTGTATTGAAATAAGATTAGCAAGATTACATCTTATTTCTATATATATCACCATATCTAAGAAATACCTATTTCACATATTTGTCACGACGTATTTTTCTATTTTTCTCACGCCGCCATATTAGGTAGCTACCAGTTCTTCTTTAGTAGGTATACCTAACAACCTAGCCGATTTTCAATATTAGTCATGCGACATTAAACCAACTAATTTTAGTGTATAAAGACGATAATGATAATTTCTGAATTTCATTTAAGCTTACGAATTAATTAACTTTTTCTTGCAGATCAACGACCGCGAGCCACAGGACACCAATTTGGTAAATACATTTTTTTTTGCATTATTCATTCACTAACTAGTTTTACCTGTTTTTTTTTTTCTGTTGTTGAGTAAATTAACCCAAACTACAGTCGTTTTTAGTAGTACATACGTTTTAAAATAGAAATAATAAAAATCGGTCTAGTGAGCAATATATTTTTTTATTTTCTCTTAAAGTATAATTATACCAAAAAGTGTAATTTTCTGTTGAAGATGCACCTATATCAGGGGAATGCAGCAAGTGAGAGAATACTCGTTAAAGTTACCTTAAGCTTTCGGAAGTATTTACTTCCATGATCAGAAAGACTACAATTTATCAGGAGAAAATGCCATTAAATTTTATCATTAAAAATAAAATTAAGAACTTCAACTTCCTTGAAAAAAGAAACATTCAAGATTGGTTACAGTCGAAGAATATCTATTTTGAAGATTCAATGCTCAAAGTTCAACTTTTGGCCATTGTCAAACAACACAAGGCCAAATACGAAAAATATAATATTGATGAAATGGGCGCAAGTCAAAACAAAGTTGTACTCAGGCTACCCTCATATCACTGTGAGCTCAATCCAATTGAGCTAATATGGGCCGACGCCAAAAATTTTGTAGCACAGCGGAACACTACCTTTAAATTTGGGGACCTCAAAGCCCTTTTCAATGATGCCATACAAGGAATAACAGCGAAGAAATGGGGAAAGTGTGTTGAACATGTGAAGGACAAAGTTGAAAATAGAATGTGGAAGTTGGACAATATAATGAGTTGAAGAACTGATCATTAACACTGCTGATGACAATAAGGATAGTGATGAAGATGTAGATGTTAGCAGTTAATCACTTTTAGAAACATTATCAAATTTGAATGTTTATTTCTTTTTAATTTAAAAATAATATTTGAATTTTTTAATTATAAACCTATGTTTAGATTTTCGAAAAATATCGCCTTATTTGGTATTTTTAATTTTCTTAAATATGCTACGTTTCAAAGTTAAAATTTTCATTGGCCGGTCAAAAACCAGTACATTAACCCTAAGTACATCTACATTTTGATATTTATAAACCACTTTTTGTTGTCAAATCAAAATACGGTCCTGTCCAATATTACAGACTCGAACGATCACGCGGCTAGTGCATGATTTTGTTTATATTTACTCTATTGGTTAAATGGACAGATTTTAGTAAATCCCTCAGATTTCACATACTCCATAGGGGATCGCAACCCACGTCCGGTCAATGACATCCTCCGGTACACAGACGGGTCTAAAACGGATAATGGTACTAGTGCGGGTATAAATGGAGAAAGCATAGGGACAAAACTTGCTTTCGCTCTTGGGACTTATGGAACCGAAATGTATATGATTCGCAAATGCGTTTATGAGAACATTTTAAAAGCCTTTCAGAGGGATGGATATTTAAATCTGCTCTTCAGTCTTACGGTGTCTGGGACGTCATGGGAACTTTGATCGGGCATAACAGGTCAGTCTTGCTTGGGTTCCGGGATACCACAATGCAAGGATCTGTAATAGACGATTCCAGGAATTGGGCAGGCTGGGTTACTTTTGGGTGACCCAAGCCTTTCCGGGGGATAAGAGGCTTGTGCAGAACTCCTTACAGGACGCTGTCGGCTTAATACGCAATGGCACCTGTTGCGGATCGAAAGAGATCCGGAATACAGGTGCTGCTTGGAGAACGAGAAATGACTAGGATAAGAAAGGTGCACCTCGGAAGCTCGTGAGGACATAAGAAAGATCAACCCGAGGAAGCTGCCTTCTTTTCGTTAGGGAGGCCGGCCGGGCTGAATTGATATGAGAGAGGGCGCATCATAATGAGCCCAGACTGGCAGTCTATGTGCAAGGGACTCCCACCCACGCCACGTTTCAAATCCATTCAATCAACACATTTTCTAAGAGAGCATATTATTATAACACCTGAAAACCTAAAATAAAAAGGTTCTTTTGATCACATAACTTCGGGAATTATAAAAATAAAAAAAAAAATCAATAATAACCGACAGTATTACTCATAATAATCTGACGGAATTTAATAAGTTTCTACGGCCTGAAGATGGTAATCTTCATAAGAACGTGATATTTTAAAGACTATATAGACTAGCAGACTGGTCATTTTGAAAGGTGCGATTTATATCCTCGTCCCATTGAAATTCCATTTAAAGGGCGGCACTCATGTATTACCATAATACGATTTGAAGAATTCAATAAATCTTGGGATATCCAAGATAACATAATTTTCCAAATAATAATGGGACATGTTCATCCGTTGACCGACAATATTTTGAAATTCATATTTTGTAATAACAATTTTTCTCAATTAGCTACAATTTCTCTATTTGCGTTTGAACATCTGGTGTTTTTACTCTGACCTGAATGCGCAACAATATTAAGCAAAGTTAGTGTAATTCAATACACGAAACGGCACGTTTTAATTAAAGGATATGGGTCGTTCAATTGTGGAGAATATTCGCTGTGGTTGCAAAAACTCACAGAAATGTGTCTAGAAGTCGCCAGCGGGGCCCACGCGCGTCTCTTACAAAAAAAGAGGTGCAACAATGTTTCCGCTGCCCACGTGCCAGACTCGATCTAACTCGATAAAATAAGCGTATTTCGTATTTGTATTAAATTAATGCAAATCTTTTAATCTTGCTTTTATCGGGCGAAAAATTATGTCCATAAAATCGCTCCAGCGACTGAACACAACGATCGGTACCTTGACATCGACGAAGAAACTGTTATGCGAAGGAACGGAAAAATAATACTATTAACTGGCGTAATTTACATCCACGCACTATTCGCCACAAAGGAAATCTTGTTTTATATACAATTACGGAAAACACCTTAATGTTGGGTATTATAGACGTACTGCATAGATATGCTTCTTGCAAAGAGATCACACTTCTCTGCATGATAATTTAGCTTTTCGGGACAATAGGCTAAAAACATTTCTAACCATAATGTGCTTGATTAACAAAAAATGGTCTAAAGAGACAATCTTTAATAGACTGTAAATTATATACTAAATTTTAATGCGCGAATTTCAGAAGAAAGACTAGATTTCTTATAAATGCCAGCTGTCGATTTAAATGTTTAAAAGTTTATCGTTTTGTTAGGGAATATTCTCTGGTATTTCTTGAATCACTTGATTTCAATGCATTAATTATGGCTTCCGTCGTCATGTTACCCTCATAATAAACGAGAACTCAGTCGTTTATTATCGTAGAATTATTATTCCTTGTATCGAACCACTCGGCATGTTTCAGCCCATTACTACTTCTTGATCCGTAGTAATCTCGTAGAAGGGGAAAGGCAAATTGACGGAAACAAATCGAGAGTTCTTCTAGTTAGACCGTTCAGCGAGAAAAGAAGCTTTCTGTTTGAGTGCAGTCAGAGACTCCACATTTAGTTTTGTGATTTTATACCATCCATTCTTTGAGGATATACTGTGGTATCTCTTTGTGTCTTGACACGACCGATTTATCGGGATCTAAATACTGCTATACTAGAGGCTTTCCATGTTCGTCGTATAAGACCGAGACCGTCGAATTTCCCGAACCCTCACACACGATCGAAGGTCTTACTAGCAGGCTAGAAGCAGGTTTTCCTACCAGGCCTACAACTTTCGAATACCAGGCTACTACCTCAATTAGTGGGCCACAGTCCAATTACAGGGCCACAACTTCAATCAGTGGACCACAGTTCAATTAGTGGGCCACAGTTCCTTTATCAGCCAATCTTGACACCGAGCTATCGAGTCCTCGGCTAGTTTTCCCTCGGGGCCATCGTAGGCCTCAGTACCTGAGGTATCTATAGGTGCCCAACGCAGCTTTCATTAATTCGTTTGTTTATCTGTTTAATATAATCGCTCTTAGTTTTCCTTCTTTTAATATAACTGAAACATTGACCGCCAAGCTCTATGATAGCTCATTAATTTTATTTTCATTTATTCACTTGTTTATCGGACCGGTTAATCTAATTGCTCTGAATTTTCTTTATTTTTAATATAAGTCAAGCATTGACAGGCTTTAAAACAGTTTCAATAATTTTATTCTTTTCATTCATTTATCGATTAATATAACCGCTCTAAATTTTCTCTCTTTATAATATGAATCAAGCATCGACAACCACGCTTTCAATATTTATTCTGATTTTATTCTTTTTATTAATTTATCGAGTCATTTGATTTAATTATTGTGGCCGTTCATTGCTACATATTATTATTGCTACATTTAAAATCGGTGCAGCTATTAGCGCACGCATACCTAGATGTAATTAGGTTAGTTAACATCAAAGTGATCACTTCGGTTTGTAGTATTTAGTGCATTTAGCTGTAAGGCATACAGTCAATACCTCCTACAACAAGGCCAGACGGCTTACACGTGACGTCATCAAAAGTGGTCTTAACTTATTTACAGGCGTATATTGAAATGTGCAATTTCTTTTAAAATTTCACAGTTAAGTAGACATTTTAGATGCAAAAATCTCGAAAAAATATAACAAAAACTTGTATTTTGTTAATTTATCTTTTTTTATATATGTAGTTTGAAACGTAATTGGCCTAATACAATACCTCCTACAAGCTGATATTACTTTAAGCACGACTATCATGACTGATAATGTGTATTACTAATTTTTTTTAAATCAAATATGAAATTGCAGTTTACTTACCTTTTTCTGCATACCTACATAAATAATATTTAAGAGCTTCCGGCTAAAACAAGGCTGCAAATCATGAACAGCCTTTAGACGTGCCTCATTCGATTTTTGTTAAAGGAAAACGAAATTTCAAAGCAAAAACCTCTGAATATCCAGTTTATCAAAATAGAATCTACCTATTTTGATAAACTGAAACTAGATACCACGGTAAAATATCACTATAGGTATAAAAGTGTCATAATAGGTAATAGCTTGGGTAATAGTAATGTCAAATTTGATAGTGCGTTTTCTCCTCGGTTTTCTCCATCCAAAGAACCTTGCAATCTTCAAATATTTATGAGAAAACATGAAAGATTTATACAGGTTTCAAATTATTACTTTTTTATGTTAGATTTGGTATATTACTCGGTATATTATTGGGGTCTAATATTTATTTATTAAAAGTCTCCAGTTTCCTTTTTTCCTTTTACCCAAAATATTATGATTATGTTTAGAACAATAATTATTATTAAGAAAGAAGTGTATTTGAAATGCTGCTAGGAAAAATTTTTGAAACGTCAATTTTTAGATGATTTTTACAATTTTCAAAATGAGTCAAAAGGCTGTTTTGATTTAGATACCTAGTTTAACAACAGCTCACAAAGAAAAGACTTTTTATTGTAAATATCTAAAAATGTGTCTTCGAACTCATTAATCAGTTTTTTAAATATAATATAGGCTGTTGAAACTACGTTCACGAGGATATAATAGAGCCCCACGACTTGAGGAATTAATGAAATTGTAAGAATCTACTACAACACAAGGTTTACCTATTTAAAGTTAAATTTTCTTTACAAAATTCACAACTTATTTTTTTTAAAACAATATGACAGCAATATCTACTTAAATAAGTGATTAACTGACATTTCAGATCCTCTGCTGTGTCTTGTGAATGTGACAAATTATTATACTTTCCTATACACATATACATTTTTTTTGTAAGGTAATAATGTGACATATTTTAATTATTGTATTTTTGATCACTCTTTATTGTAACTTTTTTTTTGACTTGTTCCTTTCTATGGTAACTTTGTAGTGCTCGGAATCAAATAAATATCTATCTATCTATCTATCTAAGAACACCCGAGACAAAACCTTTCAGAGCCTCTATAATAAAATGATTAAATATTTTGAGAGCTAATTTAACATTTTGCTTTTTTATAAATGATGGAAAAAGGGCCTTTAAACTACGGGAATATCCATGTTTTAATATTTTGTCTCGTTTTAGTTCTTGAAGTTTTTTGACCACTGAGGGCATATAGCAAACATTGCATTACAGCCTTTATGAGGCATAATTACACTAAATATTACTTACTCCAAAATTAGCTAACAGGAACAAATTTTATAAACTTGCTGACCACAGTGAACAAGAACAATTTAGAACAAAATAAACTCTTATTACACGAACGCAACAGGTCAACTCCAAACATTTTGGAAAGCTAAAAACGAGGCTAAAAACATGAACTTTAGATCTTTTCGGCGAGTTTCCACCGCACATCATTGTTCACATAAATTTACACACACGAAAGTGTAAAGAAATTAACAGAAACACAAATCGAACAGAACAATAATTAAGAAGCCGGTCGAACGTACGCCATTACGCCAATTCACAGAAGGCACTGAGGCAGTGTTGCCAGATTTAGAGTTAGTTTCATACATTATTTGGGATGTAAACTATTAACGTATATTTAGTTGGACTTTAATTTTTACAGCATTTGTTGAATGACATTTGAAATTATGTTTTTAAATGGAACCAAATATTTATACAAAATAATTAGGTTATTGGTTAGCAACGTTTATTTTCTTAAAGGTTTTGATTCCGTTATTGCTTCACTTTTCGGTTTTTATATATTTACTTTTCAGATTTTAAATATTTATTTATATTTAATATAACTATACTATAATATACCAAAGCAAACTTTTACATTAAGTATCTAATATATTGTTAATTGTAATGTTGGAATCCAAGACGAATATTTAACGTTTCTTTGAAAAATAATTAGTGGCAAATAGCAAGTAGCTCAAATTGTGATAAAGCGCCCAATCTGGCAGCACCGGGTACATGACGTCGAGATGGGAATTGACATTCCAGTCGCCCAGCGTGGCAATCAACGTTAAATACGGAAGTAGGCGCGATAAAATAAACAATACGTTTACTGGGCACCTCTTGGCTCCTCTTAATGCTTTTCTTATGGCAAAAAGTATGGACCACTTTTTATGACGTCACTGCTAATTTCAATATCAGCTAGTTGGCCTAGTTGAAGGGGGTATTGATACAGTACCGTTAACAACAGAATTGGTCTCCGTACAATCTCCATATTGTACTCTATTTATCAATTTCTTTAATAGTCCTCAGACATTCCTTGGTCTTTAAAATTGCAAATTTTACTGTAAATTGTTGCTGTGTTTTCAAAAAAAAGAACTTAGTAGCAAATATATTGTTCCTTACATTTTAGATTGTGTTTTCTTGTTAAGTTAAGCTTGAGTAATTTTTGATTTAATAAGCCAGCCTAGCCACCCTGCACAACACCAGCGGAGCGTTTTCAGTTTAGTTGGACAGAACTGGTGGCGCTCTAACCACCCCACTACCGGGGCCGAGCATTTGCAACACGACTCTCCGGGGCTAGGTTTCTTTTTAATTAAAAAAAAACTTTACTTTCACTTTGACTTCAAGAAGAAAAAAGCAACGTGGCCCACGTGTTCCTGGTAGTTTTGAAATTACCTGATGGCGGCTAGTTGCCTAAAAATGAACAGTATTTCTTTTAATTATAAATAAATATATGTTTCATAAGGGGGATACATATAAATTATGAATATTGCCTAGACCAATAATAGTTGCTCTTTTGTATCATTTAGTCTATTAATTATTAAGCTAAAGTATCATTACACAGGCAAAATTCTACAGGGTGTTCGCAAATGCCGTTCGAATAATTTCGGGAGTGATTTTACATAAGAAAACATGAAAATTTTTTCATATATGAGCCTGGGCCCGGAAATGCATAGTTTCTAAGATACAGTGTCAAACTTTTTTAAAAAAATCGGTTTTTTATTAATATATCCTTTTACTTATTTTGTTGAAATTTGGTAGTGTTATCTGTAGAAACAAGGGGCTCATTTAGCCTTAATTAGATTAAAAATATAAAGTCCAGTGGCGTCCCAGGGGGCATCATACCGAATATTATTGACAAAAAAAATGTGCACCACTGACTTTTTAAAACATTTTATATTTGTTTAGTATTAAGCAATTAAAAATACAACATTTTTGCTTCTTGAGTTATTTTCGTATCTTGCTTTGTTTTACAGAAAAATAAAATAAAAACAAGTTTATTACATTTCCACTTTTTTTTTTAAATCGATTTTTTTTATTAATATCTTAAATATACTTCTACCGATTTTGTTGAAATTTGGTAGGTAGTGTTATTTTCAGAAAAATAATGGTTACCCACCAGCGTTTGATGTAGAATTTGTTGCCCTTAAGAAATGTAATAAACTGGCTTTGATTCTTTTTTATCGAGAACGAAACAAGATACGAAAACAATTCAGGAAACAAAAATGTTGTATTTTTAGTTGTTTAATATGAAAAAAATATTTTTTTAAAAGTCAGTGGCGCACACTTTTCTGTCAATAATATTCGGTATGATGCCTCCTGAGACGCCACTGGAATTCATATTCTTAATCTAATTAAGGCTAAATGAGCCCCATATTATTACAGACAAGACTGCCAAATGTCAACAGAATCGGTCAATGGATATTTAAGATATTAATAAAATACCGATTTTTTTAAAAAGTTTGGAAATGTAATAAACTGGTTTTGATTTTTCTCGAAAACGAAGCAAGATACGAAAACAATTCAAGAAGCAAAAATGTTGTATTTTTAGTTGCTTAATACGAAAAAAATATAAAATGTTAAAAATAGTCAGTGGCGCACATTTTTTTTTTGTCAAAAATATTCGGTATGATGCCCCCCCGGGACGCCACAGGACTTTATATTTTTAATCTAATTAAGACTAAATGAGCCCCTTATTGTTGCAGATAACACTACCAAATTTCAAAAAATTCGGTAAAAGGATATTTAAAATACTAATAAAAAAACAGACTTTTTTAAAAAAGTTTGACATCCTGTATCTTGGAAACTATGCATTTCCAGATCCAGATTCATATGAAAAAATGTTCATGTTTTCTTATGTAGAACTCCTGAAATTATTCGAACGGTATTTCCGGACAACCTGTATATGGTTATATACTTTAAATTCAATCTATCCACCTTGGGGTCAGCATACTTTTAAATCCCTGATATACAATATAATTATCAGATAGCATGCATATTCTAGAGATGAGACCACTTGTATGAAAATCAACAGCTTACAACATTTTGTTAAAGGCGGATAGGGACGATTTTTGAAAGGGGCATTTTTTATTGGTTGTAATACTTGGAAAACTATTTAAAACTCAACAAAAGGAAGAGGAAACAACTATAAAGCGAAATAAAAACTTTACTCTTAACAATTTATTGTATATATAATTAAAAAAAAACTGTTCGAAACCTCCCTACAAGAGGGACCAATCTATTGGGAGGTTGAGTATATTATTAATTATCGTAAATTTTTGTACATTATTAAATTTTCTTTAAAATGTAAATATTTACTGGTCCTTGTACTCGTAACTCTTGCTTTTTGGCTCTTGCGATTTTCCAATAATATTGTCTGCAGAAATGTATTCGTTGAGGATATACAATTCCTTGATTTTTACACTTTTAAGAAAATATTTCATTTTAAAGGAGGGAATTTCAAAGTGCAGGATCTCCAACACCTTTCTAATTCTAATATCTAATATCCAAAATTCCCAGGCTCGTAAACAAAGACGTCGAAGGCCTGAAGATGGTGGCTATTATATGGTGGTAGGGTCAGCAAAACCATATTATTTTTTTCTAGCGATGTTCATCAAATAAATTTGGCTATGGCTATCATAGTTATCATAAATAACCAAGGCAGGTCTCTCTTGAATTTTTACCATATTCTAAATAGTGCTTGAAATAAATCAACAAATTCTCACTGGTCATCCATCCGCTTTGGTTATCTGCACTATTGCATCCTGTAGGACCACCTTAAACTATAATAATAAAGTAGAATAGCACTAATATTATCCCGGTGCAACTTTAAGATGGTGCGATTAAATACAGATAATATTGTTTTAGAATGTTCATAAGTTAAACCTAAGAAAATAAGTACTTAAACGTATTGATAAAGTAAGTTTAAGTTTAGAAATAGATAGAATGCTGCTTGACCAATCACATTAATACATCAGCCAATCGTAACTAATGTCCCTCGCTCGCACCGGAAGTAATTTGTCCTCCGGTTTGGAGCTCTTCCCAGTTATACCTTCTTTCCGCATTTGAACGGTGGTATGGTGGTAAGCCTCAATATTCCAAGTGTCTTCTGGTAAATACTCTTATCTTGGTATAATATCCCTGAGAATTTCATAAAACAGATCAACGTTGTTTTTTTGTTGAAGCTTGTAGATCTGCTGCTGAGGCTAGTTGCTTCTAGATTTCTCAGAGATATTCCTATAATGCTTTACGAAGCAATCGCTCCTTTTGAAAATATTATTTCTTGAGAGATGTATTGCTTGGGTTAGTATGGTTTATCATATTTTTGAGCCATAGGTCTTATACCCTTCTTCTCTCTAAGTTCACTGATTGCTTAATCAATCTTTTTATAATTAATTTGAAGTCATGAATTATTTTATATAAGTATGGGCATAGAGGATGGTATGGGACAGTATCCGGAGACTCGAAACAGTGTACTAGTGTTTAGTGGTCCAAACCCCCTGCTCTCTACCTGAGGACCCAATTATTTCTCCCTCCAGTAATCTCCAGATATGAAATGCGTGAAGAACCCTGTCAAAAGCCTTAGAGGAATCTCGATGTATACTTCACTGCTATGACCGCTATGAGAACAAAAATTGGACCCGTCTACTTTAATTTTCAATTCTCATCCTCTTGCATGTAATTAAATTATACAGGGTGGCCGAGGCAGAAGAGATGACAATATCGATGACTAATTCATCGATGCTGTCGTAAACGCCCGTTCCCTATATTGTTCTAAACTTTTTAAATATATTTACATAATTTTTGTTTATTTCTTATGATGAATTTAGACATTTCGCTATAATCAGAGAGTATCACGAATCTTCATCACATTACGGAATACCATGGCTCGTCATATGTCAGGAAATACGCAAATCCATAATGAATGATCGCAAACTATAACACATGTGGTATCTAGCTCGGTGATGCCTTTAAACAAATTTCACTCGAGCGTAAATTGCAAGTATATTTTTTGTGACATAATAAGGCGTTCATTCATCAATCCAGTTCCTGTTCTTCGAAACATTTTACTACAATATTATGATGATTAATATCGTGTAATGTCGTGCGTGGTCTTGCTTCGAGCGGTTTTCGGTTAAACGATTTATAAACAAAACAATTTGCTTATCTAATCCACTTAAAGAGGCGTCGAACAGGGGGTCAACATTTAGAATACAATTCATTAGATAATTCTTTACTCTAAATGCATGGAGTAATGAGGAGAGGATCGATTTATCTCGGTTGCTTTTTAAAACATATGCATCTTTGGAACCTTCACGTATCTTCATCGTTGCTTTTTTATTCAATATAATCACTGCAAATGTACCACTCAGTGTGTAGGAGTAAACTCGTATGGGAAAATGCCGTCTGAGACTGCAGCCTATACCTACATCTTCCAGAACCTCTATGCTACACTGACCATAGTTTTAGGCGTTCTTCAGCTACGAACCATGACGAAACTGCAGTCTGATCACCTGCCAGTAATGTTCAAGACGATGCATCAGCCAACCCTCGCCGCCTCTAGGGTTACGCACAACTATAGAATCGCCCGCCGACTGGACAAATTTCAGGAGGGAGATCAACGCGGAGCCACGAATAACACGCGATTTGGGCACTCCTGAAAAAATACACTGCCATAGACGTCATGACCAGAATAATAAGCACCGCAAAAGAACATAACATCCCCAGGAACCTGGACCATAAACAGGACAAGGCGCCCCTACATATACAACAGCAGATCGCGAAGAGGAACCAATTACGCAGGACATAGGACCTACCAGAAAACACGTGACCATAATGACCGAGCAGCTTACCTGGAAGAATGCGAACTTACCAAAGCCATGTTGAACTCATATAACAACGATGCCTGGAACAACAGAATGACAGCCGCAAGTTGAGAGAACAACATTTGGAAACCCATCAAGAAAATGAAGACCAGAAACAGCCCCTGGGCAGTCCCCCATATCAAAGTGACGTAGAACATACCATCACGGACAAGACAGAAAAGGCAGAGGCTTTCATGGAGTACTTCGCCAACATTAGCAGCCTGACAGAAGACTTATCAGACGACAGGACGAGACGAGTACAAAGGACGAGATCACATCGGTGACCCTGCAGGACACGGGCCGCATAATAACGAGCCCCGGGGAGCTAAGGAGAATCATCGGCAAAGCCAGACCGTATAACAGCCCCAGGAAAGGACGGAATAGTAATGAAGGAAGCGAAGTTCCTGCCAGATAAAGCTCTGGTCCAGCTGACGTATATAATCAATGCCTGAATCAGACCTCATTACTGTCCGAAGCCATGGAAGATTGCCAGGATTATAGTCATCCCGAAGCCCGGAAAAAGGAGGAGCCAAACATCAGCATAGCGGCCCATCTCCTTACTCCCTACCCTCGGAAAGGTCTTGGAAAAAGTGGTAAACAAGGGGATCAACGCGGAGCTCCAGACCCTACGAATCATGATACCTGAACAGCTCGAATTTCAGAGAGGAAAAGCAACTTCCCTACAGCTGGCAAGAATAGTGGACCATGCAATGACCGGAAGATTACAACGGCGGTGGCGGCGGCACTATTAGATCTAGAGAAGTCATATGACATCGTATGAAGGAAGGCCATGACCACCAAGATGCACGGAGGTAAGGATCACGCCGACAAAATAACAAAAATCATCACGAGCTACCTAAAGGGCAGGACAACGACAACGCTGATCAATGGAACAGAACCAAGGACAAAGATAATAAGACAAGGCCTCCCTCAAAAAAGCGTAATATCTCCGACACTGTTCAACATATATATTAACGACTTGCCAAGGAAACCGAATAATCAAATATCACTCTTCGCGGATAACGTAGCGGTCTTCACATCATCAAGTCAACCAATAGCGGCCATCCAGATGATAGAACAACATGTCAAGCAAAGAGCGGAATATTTCAAGAAATGGAAACTGAAGATCAACGAATTCAAGCTAATCAACTTCAACCAAAAGTAAAAGTGGTAGAGGACACATATCACGATCAACGGGACAAGGATAGAGGACAAGGACACCGTGAAGCCCATCACGCTGAACGCGAAGCAAGAGCCATATATTCGTACATCTCAACGCAATTAAAACTGGACAGGGACATCAAGATCAGATTGTACAACACATACGTCAGAGCAATAGCCATGTACGCCGCGCCGGTCTGGAGCTCCGCAGCAAAAACCAACATAGAAAAGCTATACTCACTTTTGAAAGGAAACTTCTACGGAAAATCATGGACTATATATAGATGGGAGAACTACAAGACGACCAGACAACTGTACAGAAAAACCGGGACAAGACCGCTAGAACAGAGGATCTAGAAGACAGCGACAAAAATTTTAAGGTACAACAACGAGGACACATGAACTAATCAGGAACATAGGAAAGACGACCATATAGGAAGATAAGATACACAAGATGATCTACGAGATTATGCTATGAAAAACCAGAACAAGGACTAGGACAACCACCCCCGTAATTCGAAAAATAAAGAAGGCAGTAATTTTTAACAAATAAGTACAAAAACCTACATGCATATCAGCAATTTTGGGCTCTAATGCGTGTATCTCAAATGTCTACAATTTCTTTGCATTTTTATACGGGATTTTTTAACGTAACAATAGAAAAAAGAACTGTTTTTATAAGTTGTCAGAACGATTGACCATTTGCAGGTTTTTGTTTACACTCTGCATAAAATGCATCTATCCCTAATTAAATTAAGAATGCTTGTCGCACTTATTTTGTCCTGCAGTTTAGTTCTAGACCACAATTTCTCCGTCAATGGCGATAAATGGTACATCCTGGTTCGCGCGTGCACCATTAAGATTTATACGAGATGCCAATTAAGACAAACAAAGACGTGGAGCATCTGCGAGCAAGTCGTCGAGGCGCGAGCAATTCGGCCATAATGAGGAAAATCCTGGATGAAATGACTCAGGAAGTTCAGTCGCGGATGTTGGGCAGCCGGAAATTATTTTATTTTGTTAAACTGTTGATATTTCTGTTTAAAATAATACTGGTAATTTATCTGGTAGAAATGACGTGACTTGTCTCGTCGTAGAGCATAAATGTAACTTTTAATTTACTTTTGTAATATATATGAATTAAATCGAGGAAATGTAAATCTTCGTTTATACTTTAACATGAATATCGGTTTTGTCACTGATAAAACAACCGTCACAAATCTCTGTATACTGTATGAATATGCTTCTCAGGCTATATCGGACAAAGCTCAGCTAGATGTAATTTATACGGATTGTGAGAAGGCTTTTGATCGGGTTGATCATGGGCTGCTCCTGGATCGGCTGGTTGCAATGGGAATATCACACTCAGCTTTTATTTTTTTGCAATCTTACCTGCTTAATTGGATCCGGATGGTGAAGATTGGCAAAAGTATTTCAAATAGATATACGGGTACTTCAGGAGTACCACAAGGTACTGTCTTAGGGCCGCTTCTGTTCATATTGTTTGTTAATCCACTTCCCAAATGCCTCTCTGCATCCTTAGGACTCCTTTTTGCATATGATTTTAAACTTTTCAAAATAATAACCACTCCTCAAGATTGCATTTTACTACAGAAAGACATCGACAATATTGTTCTATGGTCTCACAACAACAAAATGTCAGTAAATATCATCAAGTGTTCAGTTATGACCTTTACACGAAAAATAAATATTATTGAATATGACTACAATATTGGTGGCCATAATCTAGAAAGAAAGACTGAAATTAGAGATTTGGGAGTCACTTTTCAGAGCGATATGAAGTTGAATGCACACTAGTCAAAAATAGTCAATAAGGCTTACAAATCTTTCGGATTTGTGGTTAGAAATAGCAACACCTTTGAGTTGAAGACTATTGTTAGGCTTTATAATGCCCTGGTGAGGCCACATCTGGAATATGCTGCACAAATTTGGATGCCATCAGCCCATACTCATATTGATCACATTGAAAAGGTACAAAAAAGGTTCCTGAGATACCTTTATCTCAGGAAAAACAATGCACATCCATATTTGGTCTCATACAGAATACCCCATGCTGGCAAGCTTTTGAAGTACAAAGACTGTAATTTAATAATAAGTACATATACATAAATGTTCCTAAAATTAATTTAAGAATTTTAAATTGCGATCTGTTTAGAAGAAACCTAGTCAGCCCTTCACCAATAAATAGGATGCTACTGATATCTAACCAAATACTAAAAAAAGCCTCTATAGATATTTTTAATACCACACAAAGTCAATTAAAAAATATCTTAGTAAATGTATATTAGGTGGAAAGTCAATAGTTTAAGTCAATAGTTTAGTTTACATGTGATACTTTTATATTTCTTCTTATGTTTCTAGTTTTAGTTACTATGTTGTTTTTTGTATTATGCTTATGTTTTTTTTCCATTGCATGTAATTACCAGTTGCTATAAAAATAAATTCTGTCAACCAGTTGATCACGGCCTTTATCATGAATGGATTCGTTCCAAAGGGTGAGCACAATTATTGTAATTCCATGCTACTAACACCGGCAACAGCAATGAGGTTGAAAAAATATTGTTTGATATCTCCAAAAAATGAGTCGGATGAGATGGCATATCCTGCTCTCTTCTGCGCCTAGAAGCGGAAACGATTACCCCTATACTGGCAGATAATTCTTTTCAAGAGGGTGCATTTCCCAAATCGTATAAATCTGCAATCATAAAACCTTTACATAAAAAACATAAAAGGGAGAAGATGGCCACTTGCTCCCAGCTTTTTCAAAGAGCGTTTTATGCCAGACACGATGAGTTCAGTGTGATGACTGACGTGGAGTATGGTTTCAGCAGAGGACGATCCACTGAGGATACCATACTGGCATCGGTAAACCGTATTGTTGAGATACTGGATGGGAGGCATCAGGGCGTGGGCCTATTTTTCGATTATACTCGTGCTTTTAATCTCGTGAATCATAAGCTACTGTTAAAGAAGTTACATGATTTCGGATTGAGGGGGTTGCCTTGGAATTGGCTGTCCTCTTACTTATCCGGCAGAACACAAAAAAAAACTGGTTGAGGAGAGTGGGGGAATGCCATGCTCGGGTACCTCAGAGCATCATTTTGGGCTCGCTGCTCTTTTTGGTATTTGTGAGCGACGTGATGATATTTCAGCAACAATGTTGAGCGTGATATGATATCGAAAGCTGGGGAGTGTATAGCTTTTGCTAAAAGTAGTAGTTATTAAAATGGCCTAGCTTTAAATAATTCAAAAACTGATCTGATGGTGTTTGCTTCTCGTCAGCTAGTCCATTCGATTTTGGTACGATCTGTTGAAGAGTGTTGCACAGCCCTAACACTTCATTTTCTTGAACTACTTATGAATTTTCAGCGTACATACAGTCAACATCATATTGCTTCACTTCTTAAGAAATATTTCTTAAATTGCTTTGCTGGAGACTTAGATGTGTTACAAATAGACATATACTTCTTTCACGTTACTATGCCTACACCTACTTGGCCTTGAGTTACGGTCTAGTTCTAGTGGCCAAGAGTAATGCTGTTAAAATCCAGGAAGATTTATTGGCAAAAAAAACTAAAACCATTTGTTTCAAGGGACCTAGACAATCGTGTCGAAGGTTGTTTAGAGAGCTTGGCACTTTAACTGTGGTTCTTATGTATGCCCTACAGTCCTGTACCTATGTTAACAAATATATATCTAAATTTATTACCACCAATGATATGAATCATGATAATTTATTGCAGGAAACTAACACGTGTGGAGTTGCTAGTCCTCCATCGGGCGCCTTCCCAGGTGGCGGATGGGGGAATGCCTCCTAGATATAGGTGGTACTGGGGAAATCAAATACCCAGGGCGGACCAAGCCTAGCAACCAGGTAGCGACTCACCCAGAGTGGGCGGCTGATACCAAACTCACCAATCAGCATGACATGCGTGGTGTTTTTAATTGGCAAAACCTCAGGTGAAAAAAAAATAAATGTCGACAACAAAACGTACAGGTATAGTACCCCAGGTGGGTAGGACGGAATGTCCAGAGCCCATACCGCAAATTCGGTCAGCCTTATGGATTCTGGGGGGGGGGGGGAATGTTCGGACATGCAACCAAATGAAAATCTACAACCTATGACAAGAGACGAAAAAATGTATGAACTGGAGGAAGAGTTGAAGAAGTTAAAATGGGATATCTTGAGACTTTCCGAAGTCAAATGAAGAGTGGAACAATGTATGGACTTGAACTCAGGCAACAGACTATACTACAAAGGGAAAGAAGACGTAACTCACGGGGGCATAGGATTTCTAGTAAAAGGAAAACTAGTAGTAGCCTATATTGTTATCAAAATGAATAAGCTGAAAATGAAAATAATTCAAGCTTATGCTCCAACATCTAGCTATTTTTGAAAGAAATTACAATAGCCATAGAAGGAAGTAAATTGAAGTCAACCGTAATTATGGCGACTTTAATGTGAAGATAGGAATGAAAACTGACGAACTTGAAACAAAGATAGAAAATTTCGGCTATGGACCCAGGAACAATATGAAGAACGGCTTGTACAATACCTGCAGCAAAATAATCCATACGGTCTAAACACTTTCTTTAAAACGAAATCAGGTTGAAAATGGACTTGGATATCACCAAATGAAGACGTCAAAATGAAATGACTACTTTATTTCCTCAGAAAGACTAATGTTTGAAGGTGTTACAGCCATAAATCAGTTCAACACAGGTAGTGACCATCGCTTGTTAAAGGCAATAACTACAATTAACAAAAAAAAACTAACGGGGAAACGAGTTTTTAAAAATTTATCGAAAATAGAGGCCCACAAAATAAAAGAAAAGACAGAAGAATTTAGAACAATTTTACAGGAAAGTAACATTCAAGAAGAAGAAGTAGAAAGAGATATCAATATAATCAACAACAATCTAACGAATCACCTAGTAAAAGCAGGAACCAAAGTAGCCATGCGAAGAAGAGAAAGAGAAAATAAGATAAGCGACGAAACAATACATCAAAGTCAGAGAATAGAGCTAAATGCTAATCAGCCAAGGAAAAAAACAATCGAATGAATTAAGATGATCTCAAAAAATATAATGAAGCCAAAATAGAAAAAATAATTGAAACATACAGATAAATGGAGTGCCTAAGAGATACATTGTGTAGAACCAAGATATTAACCATGAAAGACAGGAATGGAACAGAGGCAAGGGAAAAACACCAAATAGAGAACATAATAACACAATTCTACAAAGATCTACAAAACATCGTACAAGAGAATATAAACAAAACAATCAGAAAGGTCAACTCAGAGGAATTGCCGGACATCGAGAACTATGAGATAGAATACGCTATAAAAAAAGCTCAATAGTAACAAAGCTGCTGGTCCAGATAACGTATTGGAGAAATGTTAAAAGAAGGAAAGACAAAACCTTAAATATTCTGTTTAATGAGTACCTACACAAAGCAATTATTCCCGATGATTGGTATGACAGCATAGTTAGTCTTCTCCATAAAAAAGGAGAGAACTACCGACCCATCTCACTGGTATCACAAATATTCATGAGGATCATCAATAATCGACTAACATCAAAAATGGACCCGTACCAACCAGTAGAACAAGCGGGATTTCGGAAAGGATTCAGCACGTTAGATCACCAGACAGTGAGAACTCTAATAGAAAAGTCAAATGAATACCACTTACCTTTGTTTGTCGCATTTGTGGACTATGAAAAAGCTTTTGATAGCATAGAGCTATGGGCAGTGGAGCAGGCTATGAATAACTGTCGTATATACAACTCATCCATAATATATACAAAAAAGCAACCGTGACGATACAACTGGAACAAAAAACTCGAAAAATACCAATAGGAAGGGGCGCCAGACCGGGCGACGTAATATCCCCAAAACTATAAACACTTGCCATGTAAGATGTATTTAGATCTCTACAATGGATCAACGACAAAAGAATGACTCACCTTAGGTGACGTCATCTTAATATTATAATTTTCTGAAGAGCTTCAAACTATGGTCAAAGATCTAGCAGAATCATCATGGAAAGTTGGCCTAAAAATGAACCTACATGACAAACACGCAAGAGGACAGGAATATTGAGGTAGACGACTGTGTTCTGGAAAAAGTGGAGGAATACATATTATATTTGGGACAAATATTCAAGTTAAGTAAAGAGATATCAAATGGCTGAAATAGACTGACGAATTCGACTGGCATGGGCGGGTTTCGGGAAGTTGGCTTTTGTTCGGAGGAATCCAAAATACCTCAGTATCTAAAGAGCAAGGTGTTCAACCAGTGTATACTGTCAATACTCACCTTTGGCTGTCAAACATGGACCTTTACCAAAGCGAACATAGGTAGAATCGCAAAAACACAAAGGTCCATGGAAAGATCCATGCTGGGAATTAGGTTGGCAGACAAAAGAACATATACGTGGATCAGGAGCAAAGCAAACCTTAGAGATGTCGTAGAGTATGCAGCGTCATTAAAATGGAGCTTTGCGGGTCATAATGCACGACAAACAGATCAACGCTGGAATAGTTTAATACAAAACTGGAGTCCATGGCTGGGGCATCGAATAAGAGGACGAACACAGATGCGATGGGGGGATGATCTAAAGAGAATAGGTGGATGACACTAGAAAAGAGCCGCACAAAACTGTCGGAAACTGAGAGAGGTCTATGTCCAAAGTTGGACGATAAGTGGCTAAAGAAGAAGAAGAAGAACACCCTTCGACTACCCCAGTACGAACTATAGCTCTGTGTTAATAGTAGTTTTGTTATAATTAACTAAACAGTTTTACCCACAATACCGAAACAGAATTTTTGAGTTCAAAAAGTCTGTTTCGGTATTGTGGATAAAACTCTGTGTTAGTGCATTTTACTGAAGGTTTCAAACCCCAACATAGTAGTTTTGTTATGCCTATAAAATATTTAACCACTTGCCTTCTGCCTTAAAAACGGTCAGTTCTATTTATTTCTTAAAAAAAATTGAAACCCGCCAAAGCCTGTCCTAACTCAGGTTGAAAAAGAGTGAGGGGAAGGAGTAAAACCTTACAAAAAAACAGGGTTCATCTGGCCCAGATGATAGCACCCCTGTAAGGGCCGCTGCCTGGGTACGGCGAAGCTGCTGCCTTGTAGTTTCCGACGTTGGATCGCCAAAGGCTAGAGGAAGATAACATTGACCAAAAATTCCCGGTTGGCGGTGGTTCTGGCAACGGGCCAGCTCCCCGTTCCTCGTAAAAACCGGAAATCAGCGAACACTCCCAGCACTCAGCCTCGGAACGTAGGCCACGGCAAAGGATAAAGGACATGATATTTGGAACATGGAATGTTCAAGGACTGCGAGGGAAGACGGATGACATCGTTAGAACACAGGAATTGAGGAAGATAGATATCGCCGTCCTTACAGAAACTAAAAGAAAAGGCAACGAACTCGATCATTCTGGAGACTACATACAAATTTGCAACGAGGTACCAAATAATGAGAGAGCATCCAAAGGAGTATTGCAACAGCAAACCTATCGCTAAAAGGCCACCGGGTATCTATTATTGCTTTATATGGCCCAAATGAAGACGCCACACAGTCAGATAAAGATGCGTTCTATGATCAACTACAATAAATATGATGGATGATCAAAGAGAAATCCTACTTTTTGGAGACCTAAATGCTAGAGTGGGTAGAAGGAATAACAGCAAGATAATTGGGAGACACGGCGAAGATACTCATTAGCAATGGTCAAAGACTGATGGAAATATGTCAACAACATGAACTAAAAGTTTTGAATGGATTCTTCCAACACAAAAATATCCACAAGTATACATGGCACCAAGAAACAAGACAGCTTAATCCATAATTGACCATATCATTGTAAAATAGAACACCAAATTGAACATACAGGACAATGAGAGGTATGGAATGCGGATCTGACCATTATTTTGTGCAAAAATACAGATTCCTTTCATCAACAACGAAAGGGAAACGGAAAACACAACGAACAATACAGAAGTAGAACAAAAAAAAATACAGCATAGAAGGACTCTATGACAACAGCACAAAAAATCTGTTTCAGAACCGACTAGACAACAAATTAAAAGAGGAAGGGACAAATCAGTTATATGAACACATCATAACATGCTTTCACACTGCCGCACAGGCAGCACCGGGACATAAAGAAAAACCTACAAACAAATCAAAAAACATTACCTGGAACAAATCACTAGAAGACCAAAAAATACAAAACAAGAGGCCTTCAACAAATGGTTAATAACAGGGGACCCAAATGATAAATTAATATATAAACAGGAACAAACAACATTCAAAATAACGATAAACAAAAATAAAAATGATACGTGGGATATGAAATGTACAGAAATCAACACATATATAGGCGATACAAGGTCATCCGAGGCATGGAAACTGATAAAAACACTTAGGACAGACACATCAAATAGAGTATAGCTACAACCAATTCCTATGGATAAGTGGCGAGCCCATTACTCTGAACAACTAAAAGAAGATAGAGAGCAATACCTCTCCAATTCACCAAGACACTACAATATACAAGGACACTATATGGACATTAATGAGAACATAATATGGAAAGCTATAAACTCGATGTAAAATAAGAAAGTAGCTGGACCTGAAGGTATACCAGCAGAACTGCTAAAAAACGGCACACAAAAACTTATGTTCTTCTTTAAAGAACTATTCTCCCGAATAATTAATAATAAAGACCCAATTCCTGCGATATGGAAATAAGCCTGGATTACACCAATTTACAAAAAGGGGAAACGAGACGAATGCATCAACTACAGATGTATCTCAGTGACGAGCACACTGAGTGAGCCGAGTTTATGGAACTTAACTACTTAAAAATAGAGTAGAACAAGAATATGGCCCACATGAAATCGAGGAACAAGCAGGCTTCCGAGCAGGCCGGTCCTCCATAGACCACATTTTTAGTTTAGTACAGCTGAACGAGAAAAGAGTGGTGAGGAATAGAAAAATACATCTGTTGTTCGTTGACCTAACAAAGGCATATGATATGATATAGTCCCAATCCAAAAACTATGGCAGGTACTAGAAAAATCACCGATCAATAATACCATAATAACAGCAATTCAACAACTCTACGACAATGCCAAATCTCGAATGAAGATCGGAAATCAGAAGACTTTCTAGCCGACAGGGTTGCTGGCGTTTTCCGACTCTATTTAAAATCTATTTGAACGAAGCTCTGAGGAAATCGAGAAAGGCATGTAGCGGAATGGGAGTAGAAATGAACGATAATGCAAATCTATACACCCTCCATTTTGCAGATGACCAGGTCGTTGTGGCTCAGGATAAAGAAGATTTGGAATCTATGACGAGAAGACTTTTTAAAGAATACTCCGAATGGGGACTGACAAACTGTAACAAAACCAAATATATGTGTGTAGGCGGCGAAATGCAGAATCTGGAAATGGAAGATGGTAATATTGTAAGCTAATGTGAAGAATATTACTACCTGGGAACCAAGGTAGATAACAGTGGACGGATAGAGGGAAATAGAAGACCGAATAGTCAAAGGGAAAAAAGTTATAGGATGTCTCAACTCCATACGGTGGTCAACTCACATCGCCAAGGATAGAAAAATACTTCTATACAACTCTGTTTTTAGAAGCGTAGTTCTCTATGGATGCGAAACCTGGCAAATGAGTAAAACTCTGGAACGCAGACTACTTGCGCTGGAAATAGACTTCGGGCGCAGAGCGGCCGGAAAATCAAGAATGGGCCGAGTAAATAACCAGCGAATTAGAGAAATCATGGGTATA
>JAEQML010062844.1:0-23856 GCA_016904865.1 Pissodes strobi | reverse complement strand
GATATAGATTTTTAAAGGTTTATCATTTCGTTTAGAAATATTTCTTAGTATTTCTTGAAAAATTTAATTTTAGGTCATTAATTGTGGCTTCCGCCGTCGTTTTACAACCATAATAAACGAGATCCTAGTCGTTTATTTTCTTAGAAGTATTCCTCGTATCGAATCGTTAGAATCGCTTGGCATTTTTCGGCTCTATCACTTTTTCTGATTCGACGTTTTTTTTTCTAATCTCGTAGAAGTGGAAAGGCAAATTGACTGAAACGGATGCAGAGTTCTTCTAGAAATACCCATCGGTGTGAGAGGAAGTTTTTTGCTTTAGTGCAGTCATAGTGGACTCAACTTTCTGTATTATGTTAATACTACCCTTCTAGGGGATCTGGGAGCGAGTCCCTAATCAGCGCTCGACACTATCAAGTTATTGGGATATTCGTATTGCACTAGAGGCTTTCCGAGCTCATCTTACAAGATCGAGGCCGCTAATTCTCCAGTCACCCTCCGACTCAAGAGAGGTAATTATTGCTAAAGTTTTTTAACGATTTAATTGCCTCATCTGTGTTAACCTTTTTTTACATTGACCACCATTTGCATTGCATTCCATGAGATATTTTACGTATTTCCTTTTATCATATCTGAATTTTTATTTTAATGTGACTTTAGTTTTGATCATATGGGGCAGTTTTATTATTATTACTATTTCTTTTTTATATTCAAGTTGTTTGTACCTTTTGTATTTCTTTTATTTGCTAATGGTCGTTGAAAATTCATTGATAATTTTTGGAGGATTTGTTTTATAAAGAAAATATATTTATGCAAGGGGGGCTATAGTTTCTTTCATTGAAGTAGGGGGCTTCGTCTAATTGGTATTGGGTTATTACAGGGTTTTATCACCGGGCTATCACACTGCCAGTTTTATCACCGGGATATCCCATTGCAGTTTTACCACCGAGGCTATCGAGCGCCATTGCAGTACCTGGGTTTTGCTACAGGTGCCCGGCGCCGGCGCCTCCACCAGAGGTACTTCTTACCTCCACAACTGAGCTTGACGAACCAGATCTAATAGGGTATCGTTGACTAGGTTGTAATGTAATAATTGCTTTTGATATATATTTGATTAATATTTTGCCTGCCGATTAATAATCGTTTTTGATATTTAAATATAAATTTAGTCTTGTTGGCCAAACTTTAAAATAGCTTAAGTTTATTCATTCATTTTTTTTTTTGGTAAATTGATAATCGTTTTTTTTTGTTTAATATTTAAATATAAATCTAGTCTTGTCGGCCAAACTTTAAGTTAGATTGACTTCATTATTTATTTGCTTATCTGGTCGATTGCTATAATTATGGTGGCCTTTTATCAATTGATATTATAAGTTAGATTGATTTCATTATTCATTTGTTTATCTGGTCGATTTCTATAATTAAGGTGGTCTTTTATCAATTGATATTTTCATCGCAACGCATACGTATATGCAATAAGCTTAGGTAAACCAAAGTGATCAATTCGGATTGTAGCGTTTAGAGCGTTTAGGTGTAAGGCATACAGTACCGAGTCAACAACAGAATTGGTCTCAGTACAATCTTCATAATGTACGATTATTTTTAATTACTGAATAGTCTTTTAACATTCCTTTGCCTGTTAGATTCAACAATTTCGTAAACTTTTTCTAAGTTATTCTGCTAAATAAAATTCTTGTCGCCTTTAAATTGCAAAAATTTCACTGTAAGATTGTTGCTGATGAAAAGCCAATAAATTGATCCGTAAATTTAGATTGTTTTCTTGATAAGTTAAGATTGAGTTTCTTTGTTTGGTAAGCGTGCCTAACAACCCCGTACAACACCAGCGGAGCTTTTCCAGTTTAGTTGGTAAGAACTGGTGGCGCTCTTGAACTCCACTCCCGGAGCCGGGTATTGCAAACACGACTCTCCGGTGGTTTGGTTTTAATTAAAATCTTTACTTGCTTACCTTTTAACTTCAATAAGGAAAACGTGTTGCGAAGTGTAAACTAATCTAAATCCTAGGGCTACTGAGCTAGGAGGCAAGGGCAAAGTTAAATCCTTTGCTCAATATTATTTGCTCGGATCTAGAGACATTCCTGGAATATAGACTTACGAATGCCATTTTTATTCTTTCACCGGTGGTTCCGGGCTGTTAACGAGTTTCAGGATTGGATAACTTCTTTGTGTGTTTTTTACACCTTTTCCATGCGTTTGGAATATAATTTGTCAATCTTTTCAAATATAGGTTGGTGGTCTTCTTCCCAAGTCAGTTCTTTTATCTCCTCAAACCTTTGTAGCATGTTGTTCAGGAGGATAGATTTCTTCCATCTGTGGTAATTTATTCGGGACCTGATAAGTGCTCGACTTGCATAATGCAAAATTCTTCTTCTTGTCCTTAAAAAGATACCGACGTTAGATATAATAAGCTCCGCGAAAAGACAAAAAGCTGGATGGACCGGATACAGATAACCTATGTTGGAAGATAAGAGCAGTCCTAGAGATATCTGAAACAAGGACAAATAATGTCACACAGGAGAAACGAGCACCAATCAAGACGAGAACTTCAAAACGCTCGCTAAAGGCATACAATAGAAACATCTACCGAATACTCTTAAAATCTACTACCTGATAGTATTAAAACATCGACCACACTTGTAGGTCACCACATGTTTATGGGATGCCTAAGATCCACATGATGTGCCGCTTCATTGGAGATCCAGCAACCAACAGATTAAATAGATTTTTTCTCCGATTGACAGCAAATATTAATTTTGCAGACCCATATCAATCAGCAAAGTATTACTTTTTCTGTCCAGGCAGCAAAGTAAGTACTTTGCTGCCTAGGCAGCAAAGTGATTAGTCTCCATGGGAATAAAACGTCTGACATAAGTTGTCAAACTATAATTATTATGGACATATACATTTCCATAGCAACCAACCGTTCCAACAATTGCGATTTCTATCAAATTTTGTCTTAATTTATCACTACAGGAAAAATAAAAAGATTGTGGGAATTGTAATAATTTGCAAATATACAATATACATATATCATTATAAACAATCGGAGAAAAAATTATATGTTCAACTCGGCAGCAAAGTAGATTGACTGCCTTAGCTGAACTATCAGCCGCGGCAGTCAATCTACTACTTTGCTGCCTAGTAAAACAAATAACTATTGTCCTCCAAATTGTCCAACGATTAGTCAGCAAAACTCCTTCATTCGTAAACAATTCTAAACACATTGTGGATATCCTTTGAACATAGAATTAGGTCCCTTAAACCAGTTGGTCAGCTTTGACGTTGAAAACCTGTATATCAAGCTGCCTTTGGAGGAATCGTTGAACATTGTTGAAGCGGGATTGACAGATCACACCACAGAAAGGACTACATTGCCTCTGGTGGGACTGATGGAGCTCTTGAATTGTTGTCTACATAACTACTACTTTCAGGTTAGGCTAGATTTTACGCCCAAGATGATAGCCCGCCTATGGTATTGGTTCCCCAGTCTCTTTGGTGACAGCGAATGTATATAAGGAATGGCTTGAAACTAATATCATTATTGCCACGATCGTCGACGATATTTTCATAATCTGGAAAGGAACTGATAGACAGTTAAACCCCTTCTTGTGAGTAGAAAGAACAGATTAATTAATACTTCTGTATATAGGAAACTCACCCACATGCGTCAATGCCTTAACTTCCAGTCAAACCACTCTTAAGTTACAAAGCTAGGAATAAATAAAACGTTATGTAATGGAGCATCTACATTACGCAGTGATTAGGCATCTCTTGGCTGTATCAAGATAATAAGATAGCATCAGAATGATTATACGGAGGGGTCCATAGATAAGATTATAGAGAACTGTAATGTAGAACCAATAGCACGACCGTCTGGGCAAGACGTTCTCCTAACGATTCCGTATGTAATAGACACGTCCTAAAAGATTTATATTGGGAAAACAAACCGTCCTTTCGATGTAAGAATAGAAGAAAACAAAAACACATACACAGAGGCGAAACAATAAGATCGAGCGCAAAATATTCATTACAATAGTATATTATTTTATATGGAGGAAAAGTGATACTTTTCATGGCGCGCTCGTGTTTAACAGCCGAACGGAGTGAGGCTGGTAATAGAGAGCAAGCCATGAAAAGTAACTTTTCCTCCAAATAAAATATGCTGTTTTTTCTTCAAATGTCGACAAATTAATGCAAAAAGTCTCTTTTTAATAGTAATAATATCTAATTATTATTAAAGATAAATGGGTACGCAAGGCGGCTTAGACCACGGTCGTAGGTGGCCTTGCTTAGACCGGTGTCGGTGAATATAATGTAACATAAAGCTGTCAGTGGACACTGTCAACAATAATTATATTTTCAAAATTGCGTCTTCGATTGCGTTTTAATTCCGTATTGATAAGCAGTTATTGAGTAAGTTCGATTAAATAATAACCAATTAGTTCCTAAATTAGTGATTTTTAGAAATGCAGTCACACATTGAGTGATAAATACAAATTTTAGTTTAATAACTCTTGAGTTGTTGACGCTTATTTTGACGTTTGTTTGTATTGTATCTATGTTGCTATGACAACACTTTTACCTCCGCCGGCGGAAAAGTGAAAAGTAAAGCTCCGGCGGAGGAAAAACGAAACTTCACTGCCGCCTACACAGTCGAGTAATGATGGATTTACTGACGTTTGAAGAAAAAAATAATTTCGTGTACTTAAATTTAATTTAATATTTTATTCTCAAACAAAAATAAAGCTACTTATTCTGAAAATTATATTTTTAAGATGTCAACCTGGTTTGTAGATTTTTACCGCCCACACTATGGCAACCCAGCCCAGGCGCGTATACAAGAAATTCTTTACAAAGTTTTTATTATATTCCTAATTTATAACATACGAAAAACTTTAATTTCTATTGACAAAGACGATATGCACAAATTTTCGACTGCCAGCTATAAAGCTCTACGCATAATCCTTGCATTTATCCCCACAAGATCTATACGCCACAGCCCAGCCTAGTCCAGCCTAGCCCAGCCTAGCCCAGCGTAGTCCAGTCTAGCCCAGCCTAGCCATGGCTAGAACGCGTCAAAGGGGCGGAGAAAATACAATTTTAGCTGCTAGAAAAATGTACAAGCAATCTAAACGTAAACTGAGAAAGCTCATTCTGGAAAGTAAGCTAGAAAAATGGAAAGAACTATGCGAATACTTAGAGAGAGACATCTGGGGCAGATGTTATCAAATAGCATGCGAGACGTTGAAATTGAGATTTACCTCGGATTAAAAATATCTTGTTACTGAACTTATGAAAACTAGTTAAATACTGAAATGGAAAATATGGCCTGCGTCTACACGAATTAGAATTACAAAGTGATTCGTAAATAACATTAATAGGAAATTCAGTGACGTAGTCAGGTTTTGGGAGCGGAAAGGACAGGTAGATCAAAAGGAAGCAGTGGCCCCTTATTTGGGCTAGGTTCTACAAGATCTACAAGCGAGACGATTAAACGACAACTGCAAAAACTATTTCCTACCGATGAAGAGTGACCGCTGGTAGAAGAAGAGATGAATGATGACCTACTCTTGTCCCTGGAGGAATTGCACATTGCGATTAACAAGCTAAAGCTAAAGCCCTGGGCCGGTCCAATTGACATCAGAAATAGTAAAAATATTTATAGAAAACAACCCACAAAAAACTCTGGAAAGGTAAGACTAATGTCTGCGCCAGGGAATCTTTCCAGATATATGGAGGACCACCAAACTAGTGCTAAATGAAAAACCTCGCTAAGGAAATGATACAACTACGACGTATAGACCGATATGCGTCTTATAAATATTCTAGGAAAGGTTCTGGAAATTCTCCTAAAGGAAAGATTGGAGGCTGAAATAGGGGAAAAAACTTGTACAAGAAAGACAATACGGTTTCAGAAAAGGAAAGTCGACAGAGGATGCTCTGATGGAGGTGAGGACAATTAAAGAAAGGATCGACAGTAAGGCAGTGAAGATCAGGGAGGTGTGTGTCATGATTCTGCTCGATATACAAAATGCTTTTAACTCAGCGCTCTGGAGAGGCATAGTAGAGGCATTTATCACAGGAAATGTGAGCCGGTATCTGAAAAAAAAATGTTGTTTTCATATCTGTCGGAGAGAAAGATCATTACGACAGAATGGGAAGATTTCACAACGAGTTCTGGAGTTTCGCAGGGTTCAGTAATGGGGCCAACTCATTGGAACGTATTCTACGATAAGATACTTAGACAGGAAATGGAGGAGGACATAGATGCGATCGCGTACGCGGACGATTTAGCGCTTTTGGTCAGAGATGGAAATGGGACGCAATTGAAAGAAAAGGTGGAGCACGCAGTTAAGAAGATTATCACCGCGCTAGGAGACATGAGGATTACAGTTGCAAAACATAAAGCGGAAATTGTAATTCCTGGCGGAAGAAGGAAGCTCAAGAGTATTGAACTAAATATAGACCAAGTCTACGTCAAGAGTGTAAATGAAGCCAAATATCTGGGAGTTTGGTTGGATAAGGACCTGAGAATGACACCGCACATAAAAAATTGGGCCGATAAAGCACATAAAGTGATCAACCAGCTTTCGAGTATACTCCCTAGGACAGGAGGTCCAAGCTCATGTAAAAAGAGATTTCTGGCAAGTGCAGTGATATCACAATTAATGTACGGCTCACGGATGTGGCAGGATGCCCTAAAATATGCACACTACTGACTTGGAAGAGCGAACAGAAGTCTGGGGATTATGACTACGGCAGCATACAGAACAGTGTCATCGAGCGTGGTGGAGATGGTGGCAGGACTGCCACCTCTGAATTTGCTGCTTCGGGAAAGGATGGAAATGGCAGAATCTGGGAAATCTGAAAGGAGGGAGGCAAGAGACTCCTACTTCGTTGGAATGAAAGATCGTTAGAATACCAGGGATGGGCAAAGCATTTTGTTCCAAGCGTGCAGATGTGGACTAACAGAAAGTGGGGGCTGTCGATCAATTCTCCATGCAGGCAATTTCAGGCCATTTGGTGTTTGGATCCGATCGAAATAAAATATTGGAGAGTTACTGCTAGGATCAAAAAGGACCTGGAGGGGCATAACGAAAATGTTTGGCGCAATTATGCGAAGGAAGTGCTTGGAAGAAAGGAAACGTATCGGGGAAGAGACTACGTAAAGAAAGGAAGGCCTCCTGAAGTAATGCCTCCGGCAGTCCCAGGTGTGAATACAGAGGAAGGGTTTTTAGCGGGTTGGCTCGACCGTAGTAGATAGGGACCTGAAGGCTGATGCGTGACAACATCAATGCCCTGGTGTACATTGAAAAAGAGCCTAGCTCAGCCTAGCTCAGCATAGCGCAGCATAGCGCAGCCTAGCCCAGCCTAGCCCAGCCAAGCCCAGCCAAACCAAGCCTAGCCCAGCCTAGCCCAGCCTAGCTCAGCCTAGCACAGCCTAGCACAGCCTAGCACAGCCTAGCCCAGCCTAGCCCAGCCTAGCCCAGCCTAGCCCAGCCTAGCCCAGCCTAGCCTAGTCCAGCCTAACCTAACCCAAATAAGGGGCCACTGCTTCCTTTTGATCTACCTGCCCTTTCCGCTCCCAAAACCTGACTACGTCACTGAATTTCCTATTAATGTTATTTACGGATCACTTCGTAATTCTAATTCGTGTAGACGTAGCCCATATTTTCCATTTCAGTATTTAACTAGTTTTCATAAGTTCAGTAATAAGATATTTTTAATCCGAGGTAAATCTCAATTTACCTACCTTAAGTTTCCACATGAATTCCACGAATTTCGTTTTAATGAAACGTTTGAAATCAGCTATTTATCACGAAACATTTGAATTGGAGTTTAGCGGGCAATTCATTTAAGTAATGCTTGAAGCGGCTAACGAGATTATTACTGGAGTTAATCCATCTTGGAGTATAAAGTTTCAGGTTTTGCAGTCTTTTGGGAAATATCAGAAGTTTGTATAAGAGGCTCTACATAATTATCAGGTATAATGTATATACCACCGCTTGATTCTGATCTTAAAATGGGAAAACAAAGGGCCGCTGAATAGTATTTCTCATTTTAACTGTTATATATGGTAAAATTATTGATTGATTCATCACTATAACTCAGAGACAGCCACAGGGCGGAGGAATAAAAAGCTTTTCTATATTGTTTATTCCTAGGTGTAGATTAAATGCCTTCTTAGGTGGGGGACGCTCTACCGGCCCTTTAGGAAAGCAGCTAAGTAATTCTGACAAGATGCGTGTTTTGCCAGGTATATTTAATTAACTGGTAGGCAACTATCCCACATCCGGACTATTTCGCACCTATTGCTATTGCTAATGACAATTTTTCAAATTGAATCATTAGAAACATAATTAAATATCTTAAAATTGCTCAGTTAAATAAAATGTATATTGAAGTGTAAACATTAAACAAAATTCTTATCTTTAACAGATTGTTTAAGAAAATTATGTATTTATCTTGGTTTTAATGTTTTTTAGTGAAGGCCTTTAGTAGTATTGGACATAAAGACATTTTTGTCAGTTCTATATATATCAAAATAAACAAACAAAATAATCGAAGAAAATTACGTTATTGGGAAATGGACAAAAACGTTTCAAGCGGCACGCGGTAAAATATAGCACGTTCATAATTTTTTAAGGGCTCTTCTTACGCGGTTATAAAGAAAAAATTAATACTCATCGCAACATTTCCAAGGCGTCATCTATTTAAAGGATCAAAAAGGACCTGGAGGGGCATAACGAAAATGTTTGGCGCAATTATGCGAAGGAAGTGCTTAGAAGAAAGGAAACGTATCGGGGAAGAGACTACGTAAAGAAAGGAAGGCCTCCTGAAGTAATGCCTCCGGCAGTCCCAGGTGTGAATACAGAGGAAGGGTTTTTAGCGGGTTGGCTCGACCGTAGTAGATAGGGACCTGAAGGCTGATGCGTGACAACATCAATGCCCTGGTGTACATTGAAAAAGAGCCTAGCTCAGCCTAGCTCAGCATAGCGCAGCCTAGCCCAGCCAAGCCCAGCCAAGCCAAGCCTAGCCCAGCCTAGCCCAGCCTAGCTCAGCCTGCGCAAATGTTTACTATTTAGCAAATGTTTGATAACCAGACATACTGGTGATAAATAAAACAATATCAATGTAGGTATATAATATGCATATTTATTAATTATTTATTTTTTATTGATTTATTAATGATGTTGATAAAATCTGTTTTTCTTGAATGCCTAACTCACAAAATAAAATATTCTGCTATGATATATTTAACTGCCAATTGCACCAATATACTTCTTAAAAATTCTAACTGGACTTTTGCACATAAGCATTTTTCCCGATAGCATGGCGGAATTTGTCTGTAATTATTGGTTTGAGATGCGGATGACTTTCCACCAAAGGTGAATTTTCATCTGCTATAACTTTTTCATAACATTGCCAACCTTTAACTTATATTAATATATCCTCTACCTAAACTAATAAACTTATGTATAAAACAGTGTATCTTTCCTAACGTTTTCAAGAATGCGTTGATTTCATCAATTTTTAAGAAGGGTGATCCTAATGATGTCAAACTACAGACCAATTTCTCTTCTGCCTGCATTCTCAAAAGTTATCGAAAAAAATTTATGGCCCTCAGGATTATAGAATACTATGAAAGTAACAATTTGTTCTCCAATAATCAATTTGGTTTTAAGGAGGGCAGGAATACCACACTGGGAGTTCTCAACTTAATCTCAAACATCACGGATTCTTATGAAAACCGGATGCACTTGATGGCCTTGTTTTGTGATTTGAGCAGGGTCTTTGACTGTGTCACTCATGCCATTTTCCTTGATAAGTTAAGACTCTACAAATTAAATAAAGAAAGTATAACATTTATCCACTATTACCTTAATAATCGTACACAGGTAATGAAAGTAGGGTTGGATCACTCGCTAGAGATGGAGGCTGAAGTAGGTGTCCCACAGGGGTCTATCTTAGGGCCACTACTATTCTTAATATTTATTAATGATCTACTGCCAAATGGAGGCCAAGTTTCATACACTCTTTTTGCGGACGATACAACCCCTTCACTATCTGGGGAAAATTTAGAAAATCATATAGAAAGGGCAGGGGTGGCACAGTTGGAGTACAGTGACTTTAAACAAGACAGTGGCGACAAGCAACAATTTAGCTCCGCCCATCCGACATTAGGAGGCAAAGTTAAGGCGGGTTTGTATTATTAGCATAAGATATTCAGATATTTTCTTTCAAATTAAATATTTTACCAGACATCTACCTATAAAATATGATATTAAAATCATCAATATTTTAAAAATTCCGAGCCCTAGTTTATATACCAAAGTTATACAGTTTACTCTAATTTGATTTGATCACTATTCCATAGAAAATAAACAAACTGACTAGGTATAATAGACTCACTGAAATAAACCTAAAACATTTAAAGGTCCTGGATTCGTAATTGCAGCCAATATAATGAAAAAACCTTAATAGCCACGGGTTTTAGACCAATAATTATTATTCAAATTAACCAATTTATTATTTATTACACTTATCATAACACATTATGTTAATACAGAGGTGCTTACAACTACAAGTTTATTATAAAGTATAACCTGCGACAGTCTTACTTGCAAGCTTATCAATATTCCTCGTTTTTCTTGAATACGTTTTTAGCTTAAACAAAGCGAATGTTTTTAAAATAATTTCCTTGAGTTTAAGACAAATAGGAATATCAATATCTAAAATATTTTAGGAATAACAAAAAAAGCGTCTATATTTTGACCTATTGGAATTGGAATATATTTTTTTGAAATATAGTTTCCATGTCAAGAAAATAAATAAAATACATTTTACAGAAAACAAAGTATTTCCTTTAAACATCTTGATGTTTACAAACTTCTATAGAGGTGTTTTGGATACTATACTTACTACACTACGTACACAAATATCACAAGTTTTTGATGTTCGTTTATACTTTGCATTAAATGTTCTGCAATGTTGTATAATGAATTCATGTAACTGTAATTAAGATTAAGACCAGAAAAACTAATGTTTTTGAGTATAGACACTTCGCTATATCTTCCATCACCCTTTAACACACAGACACGGACACTAAAGTTTTATGTTATTATGACACTCCTTAAATGTTTTTAATAATACTTACAACAAACTAAATTTACACCAATAATTACGTTCTTATAAGACAAAAAGGGACAACCAAGATACGAAAGAACGAGGTAAACAAAGACAATTTTACCTCGTCCGCCATGAGGAGGCAAAACTAGCCCGGCCAATAAAAATCGATACATCGATTGACGCCACTGTCTTGTATAAAGTCACTGTAAGTTGGAGGCAGAGGACTGGTTCAACGCAAACAGGCTTCAGCTGAATGCTGCAAAGACACAAAGAATGGCCTTTTCTCTCCGTAACATCGAAGATTTTTCTAACTCTCCTGAGGTTAGATTTTTGGGAATATATCTTGATCCTAAATTGAGATGGGCTAAGCACATAGACAATGTGTCAAGTAGGCTTTGAACTTTCTTATTCATGCTTTGTAGACTTTGTCATAGGCTCTCAGGGGAGATGTTACTGACTGCGTACTATTCCATTCTGTTATGTCCTATGGGATAATAGTCTGAGGCAGTGCATCGTTGGCGGTCAGAGTCTTGGAACTACAGCGAAGGGTCATCAGAGCGCTATCAGACTTTGGATTCAGGGATGACTGCAGGGAAGCATGTATCAACTTTGAAATTTTAACGTTTCCTTGTGTTTATACTACAGTGTATTCTTTTCATAAAAAACATATATCTCAATTTTCCACTCGATCAGATGTACATCAACACCACACTAGGAATAGAAATTACCTGGTCATGTCCTACTGCAGGCTGGGAAAGTCTCAAAGTCGACCAGAGTTTTTAGCAGTTAAAATTTTCAACAAGATTCCCAATGAAATCCGGTCTTTGCCAATCAACTGAATGAAAGGAAAAATCAAGAGATTTCTAATTAAAAATGCCTTCTATGATATTGATGATTTCCGCAATTTTAATATAAATAATGAACTTTTTATCTAATAGAAGAACAAAGAATAAACTTTTCAAACTCTAGTGAATTTCATTCTTTGTATTTTATTTTGTTTTAACACATAGATACTTATTTAGATTTTATTCTATATGTTTTACTTGTATTTGTAATTTTCCAATGTAATTTGTAATTCCACATGTACATTTTAATAACTTACATATTTTAAATCATTTTAAACTCTATAATGGTTGATAAAATATTTTAGTATTTTTAAGTTTTTTTATGGTTCACAAACATTTGACTTAACAAATGATTTAGATTTTTGAGTTAGAATTAATTATTGATTATTGTACACTATGGTACTTTTTTGACCTATGTAACATTTGTTTGTTTAGCACCATTAAACTAGACTATGATTATTGGAATTTTCGCGCATGTCAAAGACTAATAAAAAACATACTTCAATAACTACAGGACAATGCGGAAGGAATCGACCAAATTACAGAAGTAGGTACAGATATGATGTTTTTGGCTCAGGTAAAATGTGACGAAAGTTGTTTATTTTCCAATGGTCATAGAAAAAGTACTCCTTATACACTTCTTCTCGAAGTAACTGTTCATTCCCTATTCGAGAAATCCAGATCGTAAATATCTGTAACAGGTAAATATTATTTAAAATGGTAAAATGCCATTATTGAAGAGAGTTTATACCCCCATGGTTTAAACAATAGGCAGTGCAGTGGCTTGAGAAGTGAGTCAAGGATTTCAAAAAGTAAGTAGGTACTAAAATATATTGATAACACAGGAATGTGAAATATTGACCTTTTACAATACCTACTGGTAAAATCATGGTTCTTTTTTAGATGATGTATCAGATTAGTTTTTGAATTTTGAGGTTACCTAAATATGTAATTGACCTATAGAAGTGTAGATTATTATATTATATTATGCGGAAACTCATAGTTTTGTGTCAAAACAATAAAATGGAGTTTCACGTGTGCAAAAGACGAAAATTTCTAACAGTAGAATTCAGTTTCTTTTTCTCTTTTTGGGCTCGCCTTGGGTTAATTTTATTTGGTTGCGTCCCAGGAGCGAGCGGGGGGCCAGGCGCGGAGTGAAATATTAATAGAATAATAAAAAATTAATCAATGGGATAGTGCAGTTCTTTTCTTTAACCTTGTTATGCCACTCGAATATTTATAGAAATAGCACATATTTTTGACAACATTCGTCATTGCAAATTTCAATATTTTTATACACTTTTTACCCTATGCAGCACTTGATTACTATTAGGTTTCTGCAAATAAAAAACGTCTAAAAATGAGGTCAAAACACTCAATTTATGTGTTTCTGAGGAAAAACCGCAAAATCGGTCTGACACGACATCTAAAAATTTACCAAAATCAATAATCTGTGATCTCGCTTTGACCAAATCTAATGTTTATTTATTAAAGATTAGGCACCTACCTACTTTGAAAAACAATTAACATGGTATCAAAGCATAAAAATGGAATTTTAATATAAGAAATGAGTCTCAACAACAAATGTTTTAACTCTTATTAGTATTTTAAGTGTTTACTCATGCAGACTAAAACACAAGCTTTTTATGAAAATTGATTTATTGCACCCGCATTTAAATCAATCTGGGATACATTAGCCTAGCCTAAACTCTTTTGGGACTGTTATATGTCTTCCTTATCCATTTAGATTTTATAGGGTAGTTAAACTAATTTTACATGCATAAAAGGTAATTAATTATAACACAAAAGTGGTCTGTGGTAAGACTGATTGGTACTTACCGATTCATTCAAATATGAAAATGTTAACATTGTACAAGTCAGTTTCAGGAAGCAATACAGAAGTAAAACATATATCATCAGTGCACAGTTTATTCAAAAAACAAATTCAATACAATAAATACGATAATAATTTGACATGACTGACATCTGACATTCCTTTCCATCAGAAGGACGTCGAAACGCCAGAAAATGGCGATGCAAGCGCACAGCGGTGTAGCCATGAATTAAAAGAAAAGGTGGAGGGGAAAAATCCAGTGAAAGTCCTATTTCGTGTATATATAAATCATTTTTTCATAATACCTCTCTGAAAACTATGACTTTCGACGTCTCTGTAGAGCAAAGAAAGTAAGTCTTTTCGGTCCGGGCACGGGAAAAATTTTCCCGGTCCCTAATTAGGGAGCGGGAAAAGTTTTCCCGATCCCTGATTTTTAAGTGCTAAATTTGCAGTTATTTAGTCACAGAATATGCATAAAGTATAATAAATTGGGTTAAAATTATACAGCGATGCAGTCTACAAGATGAATCTAGTACATTTTAGCGTCAATAGTCTAATTTTAAGTAAATTACTTGTCACAAGTACTTCAAAATTAGCTGCCTATTCAATTACCACAAAGCATACAAACTCATTTCCATAGCAACGCTTGATGAATATTAGATAAATATCTGTCTTGCTTGTCTTGCAAGTTTGACGTTTGCTTTTATTTGAATACAAAATGTATTTTTCTACAGCCGCGCGCAAAATAACTAAATACTAAATTCAAATGAAATCGCAAAATCGACTAATGCCGTGGATCCTTATTTTGCGCTCTAGCGCGAACATGGAAAAGGAAATTCTCACTTTTCCCGTCTAGTGTGCTGAATGGTCATGGAAACCGAAGATAAATAAATGATAGTCGTGTGTTTGTTACAGTTTGTTGCTGGCAATCCTGTTCTAAATATGCCCGAAGCCCGAACATAATAATATGTCAAAACTGACAGTCATTCGCAAATTTCAGAATAAGTATAGAGAAAAATGTGCATTTAATTTAAAAAAATGCGGCTGTAGAAAAAGTTCTGTGTGTTTTTCGAGCGCAAAGTAAGATTGCCGTTTTCGAAAGATTACTGCGCTCCGCTACGCGTCGCGCAGTAACATTCTTTCTCAAGCGGCAATCCCTTACTTTGCGCTCTAAATACACAAATAACTATTTAACATCATTACACGTCCAGAAACAGCTTTTCCTGTGCTTGCACGACTGTCGTGCGCGCACCGGAAAAGCCTAGTTTCCGGACTGGTAATGAAATATACTATTCTATGTTTCTGTCTCTGTCATAAATAAATATATATCCCAACGCAACCTTCGTATCTCATGACAAACTAATATGGCAAGATCTTTTGAATAAAATTATGATTTTTGAAAAATTTAAAATTAACCTATTATTTTGTTTGAGGTAAGTAAATATCAATGGTGAGATAACAATAATAATTGATTCCGGAAGGTAATTTTGATGAAGAAATAAAGATTCTGATTTATGTTAGGAATCTCTCGTTCTGAAATCCCATATTATAGGCTGATTTTATAAGACTACAGCTAAGAGGAAAATTTGATTTCCTTATGACATGGTAGGGTTGGTTTGAGATATAGCTATTGCCCCGCGGCTAACAAATTTCATTAAATATTAAATTTCAATATTTCCTTACTAACACTGTAAATACGCAAAGGGTTATTTCGGGCTATAGTAACATGAGTCCCAAAAGAGACACAGAGAGTCAACAGAGTGAGCCTTTCCGAGTTATACTCTAAATTGCTGAAGTTTCACTTTATGATATCAAGTTTTTATGGCTTACAGTGTTTTGCAGTAAATTTGTATTTGAGGAGTTTTACTAATATAACAATGGACTAGGGGGACATTTTAATGTTGCAATCATCTGTGTGTTTTACTGCTGTTGGTAAACAGATTACGTTTATATTCTCAAATAATAGCCTAAATTTCAATTAGCTTTGTAGAACGATAATGCAAGTTTAATAATTATTTCGGTTAAAACTTTAACAATTAAAATCTTGAAAATAATAAAATACTTTCCATCAGAATAATGACAACGAAAATCCCGTCAAGTCAATATATCGACCTTATCCAAGCATATAACGTTCCTTTACTGGGAAGTGCTAAACGATGAACCTATAGCGTCTATTTTTCGACAAATAAATCTTTTGAAGAGAATTAAAGAACAGTACTCTATTGATGAAACATGTTGACAGGATGTTTATACCCAAAAGTATCCAGATTAACTTAGTCCACTGTTGGGGAAACACCCCAACATGTGTATAACTTATCGTTTTTCACCGTATAGTTTGGTGATAACACCCTGTATTTTCGTAATATGAATAAGCCATAATTAAACTCCGAATAAATTTATTTCACCCAAGGTAAACCGCAATTTGTGCAGCAAAATGTCATTCCGTCAAGGAAATCGTTATTAATCGTTCTCAATATAATATACCCTTGTCTCCGTCAATGTCGTGTAAACAACAATATGTCAAATAAAGAAAAAACATTTTCTACCCTCTCAAAATGCATCCCGCGCATTTCTCACTCTATTTCGGTTCGCCGCCTGCCGGTAGGCAAAATTAGGTTTTAGTGCCTTATAAACGCTCAGCTGTGAAACAACGGTCCAGTCACCGCTCTGCATAAGTTTGACATCAAAAACATCAGCCCCTGTGATGCCAAGATATTTAGTTAGTGTTCTCAAAAGTTAAGTTTTAGTCGAAGAAAGAAGTAATAAAGTGCCTTACAAACACTCAACCATGATGCATCGATCCAGTAATCGCTCTGCATAAATTTGGCGCTAAGTACATCTTTCCAGTCATAGCTCTGGCTGACGCCAAGATATTTAGTAGTTTTCTCTTTTGTTTGCACATATATTTAAAATATATTTGCTGTAACTCTGTTCTCTTTGTCCAAACTTCTTTGGGCGTTTTAACACATTTTTTAGAGACAATACAGCTCGTAGCGTCTCTCTTGTTGAAGATAGAAGAAGGTAAAATGGCGGATGGAAATTTGTGGTAGACCAATCTGTTCCTCAACTCAAGATCCGAATCAAATGTTCGAAGTTTTATACCCTTGGTGAAGTAAATTGAGAAAGTCGAAGAAGACGGAAAGTATAAGGTATTTTGTGAGAATGGAAAGGCAGTTAGTTGAAAAAGAACGTTAATTAAATTCAGTAAAGAAAGGAATTATCTATTTCATTTTAGCCTTAAACAAGTTAGACATTTAATAATAGTTAACCGTATGTACAGTACCTATTTAGCTTTATGTGTGAAAGGGTGAATGTTTGAAGATAGTTAGAAATCATTGTAGATATTTATCATATTTGATGCAAATTTATTCTTGCATTATTAAAGTACGTAATACCTAGAATATATGTTTCAATTCACATCCTATGAATAAAACCCCCACCACCCTATTTTAATACAGTCCACTAATTAAAGTAGTTAATTATAAAGTTAATTATCACCACCACCTTTGTGGTTATAAATAATTTAAAGAAATAAATGTTTGTATCGACCAGCCTACAACATAACCCCCTCATTTCCCCAAGTACCTTTCTGATGGTCTGACCAAATTGAAGAAAAAATAATTGAATGCAAATAGTTGAAGATAACTTACACGTTAAGGAGCAAAGACAAATCTAAATTTCATAGAATTAGAAGAACTCAAACAGGATTGTAAAATCAGGTTAAATAAATCTAGCAAAGCAAAAAACTGGCAGGTTTTGTGCAACGAATGAGAAGGAAACTTATGGAGAAATACCTATAAAAGAGTATTAAAATGTCTAAAGAGCTCGCCCATGCCATGAAGGGAAATAAGAAAAAATCATATCCTTTTCCATAAATAAAGAGGTCTCTGCTGGAGGTAATCTACTTGAAAATATCGAAATCTTCCCAGCAAATAACTGATCTTGGCCGGAGTAAGGATGAAGAACGGAAAAGCACCTGGACCGGATCGTATCTCACCTGAGGCCGTTAAAGGATTGATCAAGATATCATCAAATTTTGCTCTTACGAACCTAAACTAATTAATCACGAACAAAAATTTCCAGGGAGGTAGAAAACTGGCAAGGAGTGCCTGTTGCGGAAGGTTATAAAGCCACTCCCAAGTACCTCAGCCTTTAAACCGACCTACCTACAGGAGACGATGGGAAAATCTTCGAACTGATGATAAAGGATGGAAAGAGAGTAGGAATCCTCCTTGTTTCGTAGTGGAAGTTAAAACCATCAAGTACCTCTTTGGTGGTCTGACCAAATTGAAGAAAAAATAATTGAATACAAAATGGTTAAAAGGCAACTAACAGGTCAAAGAGCAAAGAAAAATGATAAATGACCTAGAATTAGAAGAATTCAAACAGGAATAAAAAACTAAGAGGAATGAATCCAGGAAGTTGATTGAGCTGAATTGGAGGGAAACCTATAGGAAGGAGCTCTGAAATAGTATTAAAACATCTAAAGAGCGCGCCCATGCCATACAATTTATGAAAAGAGAAAAAAGGAAATATCATATCCGCCCTTTTCACAAATAAAGACGATAATATCTGGGTTATAGGTTATGTAGTTGAAAATATGGAAATCTTCACCAGAAAAGAACTAAGCTTGTCCGGAGTAAAGATGAATGACGGAAAAGCACCTGGACCGGATCGTATCTCACCTGAGGCCGTTAAAGAATTGATCAAGATACCATCAAATTTTGCTCTTACGAACCTAAACTAATTAATCACGAACAAAAATTTCCAGATAGGTAGAAAACTGGCAAGGAGTGCCTGTTGCGGGAGGTTATAAAGCCACTTCCAAGTACCTCAGCCTTCAAACCGACCTACCTACAGGGGACGATGGGAAAATCTTCGAACTGACGATAAATGATGGAAAGAGAGTAGGAAACCATCTTGTTTCGTAGTGGAAGTTAAAACCATCAAGTACCATTTTGGTGGTCTGACCAAATTGAAGAAAAAATAATTGAATACAAAATGGCTAGAAGGCAACTAACAGGTCAAAGAGCAAAGAAAAATGATAAATGACCTAGAATTAGAAGAATTCAAACAGGAATAAAAAACTAAGAGGAATGAACCCAGAAAGTTGATTGAGCTGAATTGGAGGGAAACCTATAGGAAGGGGCTCTGAAATAGTATTAAAACATCTGCAGAGCGCGCCCATGCCATACAATTTATGAAAGGAGAAAAAAGGAAATATCATATCCGCCCTTTTCACAAATAAAGACGATATCTGGGTTATAGGTTATGTAGTTGAAAATATGGAAATCTTCACCAGAAAAGAACTAAGCTTGTCCGGAGTAAAGATGAATGACAGAAAAGCCCCTCGTCCGGAACGAATCCCACCTCAAGCCTTTAAAGAATTGATCAAGCCAAATTTTGCTCTTGTAACTCTAAACTAATTATTCGGAAAACAAGAGTTCCCAGAAAGGTAGAAAACTGCCAAAGTGTGCCTGCTGTGAAAGGATGTGATGCCACTGGCAAGTGCCTCAGCATTCAAACTGATCTACACTCTGAAGACGATGGGGAAATTTTCGAACTGATAATAAGAACAGATTGGAGAGAAAGTTGGAAGACAGAGGAGGCACCAGTTCGGCTTCCAGAGAGGGTAGACTACAGTTTAGGCCGGCCGTGGAAACCGTAGTAAATGTGACAAAGACGATCAAGAGAAAGATGGGCTTTGGACATAAAAGTGAATTCTCTGCCAATTTTCTAAGATCTCAATTACATAAAACAACATTCATTATCTGCCCACTATTTGCTTTCCGGTCAAGAATACACTTATTTAAAAGTATGATCATACCCTAGTTATTATTCTGATATTATGATCTTATTAAATATTGTGCACGCTAATCAAGGCGTGGCGACGCGGGTTAAAACATTTCGTCGTGTTAACGTTGGGGACCAATGTTTAGATGGCGGGGGAAGGTAAGAACTACTAAAATGTATAAACTAGTAAATAAATATTTCCCTGTCCTAAGTTTGAACTTGAACTTGGAAATTATTATATAAACAAACTATAAACAAGGCGAGCAGGCAACGCAAGCGATTATCAACCTTAAAACATGCAAAGCTCAGCAGATTTTATGATATAAATACGATACCGAACCTACAGTTCAGCAGATATTTTGCCCCACCTAAACCTGAGTCGTTTTCTTCGGCAATGTGCCGCGGACTCAATTCCCTTACCTGAGTCGTCTTGCTCAAGCACATTCTTTGCGGACTCAATTCCTTTACCTGAGTGGTATTGTTCGAGCACATTGCTCACGGACTCGGGAGTTGCCTTCCCTCAGTATTACAAGTCGAATATACAGGAGATTTATTAAAAGATAATTTTCAAAGTAAAATCAGTAAAGTTCAAGTGCAAACTTTAGGTGCAAACTCTAAGTGGAAATTTATGTGAATCTATCCCAAACTAACTATAAATGAAACAAAACACAAATTCTTAAGAAAAATTATATTTATAAAACAGTGACCAAAGACTTATAAACAATTCATAAATATACCTCAATCAAGAAAGCAAGCGCACCTTAGTACTTGGGTATAATATAATCTTATCAACATTTCTGACCGATAAACATTGTTAATCTTTTCTCGTTGAGTTTCAATTGGTTAAACTACGCTGTTATTGTTTATCGGAAGTGCTTTCTTTATCATCTCTTCTCACGTGACGTAGAGCGATTCCGGATCTGAGCTACTCTCCTGCACGCTGTTCAAGGCGTGGCGTCAAGGTATAAAAACATTTCGTGACAATATTTAATAAATATTGAATTTGATTCTAAATCCTTGCTCCATATTTAAGAAATTTTCGGTTATCTGACGTTCACAGTACTCTAAACTATTGACACATATCCTATCAAAATTTGAATTTTCAAAGAAAGAAATGAGAGAAAAGGGAAAATCGCCGACTTCCTAAGTAAACATTCAGAAGTAAAAGGGTATGCAAGGAAAGTTTCGCAAATCAGAGGTCTAATGGCATTTTTACACTTTCCATGTGCCTCAGGTCTGTTTATATAGCGTACGCACAAATTTCCTTCTCAAACTGATTCTTTCCTTACAAGATATTTTAAAGAAGTAAACAGCCACAAGCACGAAATGCTCTTAGTGTTGAGAGTTTAAATCTTTCTTACTCCTGGATCGATTTTGTAGATTACTATCCATCGAACATGTCTGTAACATGATGGTTAAGTTACGCTTTCGCATATTGCTCTTTAATATCTAAGTATGATATTTTTTGACGAATGGGAAGTTATTAACCAAGATTACAGTGATCAAATAGCAACATTTATAGAGACTGCAAATTGTGCCTCTGGAGAAAATGCACATAACTTCGCTCTTGCTCTTTTTTGAATATATCTAATATTTTCGGGCCTACTTTCATAAACATGCTTTTGTAAAATAATGCTGCTAAATTATAACTTAGCAGTATCCAGGGTGTATTTAAAAAAGGCTGCTTGATTCCCAAACGACCTTTAAGCAAGGTTAGAATCAATAAAATAAAAAAATATACCAAAAAATACAACTCAAAAAGAAGATAGCAAAGCGAAGAAAGAGAAAATCACAGTTATTGTGCGGTTAGATCTTCAACTGGAGATTTAACAGGAATTGAAGAGCAAATTGAAAATGAACCAAGCGCAAGGCAGTTTGGCTGGGGTGCAATTAATATTAGTGACTTCATCCTAGTATGTTTTGCTATCACGAAGGCCATAAGACATATAACGTTGTAAATGTTATTAATTATTACAGTATTGCGATTTTCTGTTTTTACTAGTCGATTTGTGTTATCGATACTCTCGCTACCCTACTTCTCGCAACTCTACTTCTGGAGTACCAACCTGCTCGATACGTATATCCATTCGGAGCGCCTCTTGTCAGAAGTGGTATATATTCGTTGGTGAGATAGTTCTTATGTAGCCCTTCTCGCCTGAATATTCAAGGTGAGCAGACCGTTTTCAGAATGACGTAACCACATGGTGGAGACGTACTACGCAGCAAGCGCCGATGTCTATAACTCGGTCGGTATCAAGTAAAATCGATTTTAATTTATTTAAGTGCCCCAATTACCGTATATTTCTTACTGCCATATATTCTTTTGATTAATTTGTAGCTAGGTGACTGTATGTAGTTGGCCTTATTTACCGTATATAGCCGATATATATCATTTTAATTAATGAATATGTAATCAAATGATTGTAGGTCTTTGTCTTAATAATCGTATGTTTCTTACCGTAATATATAATTTTAATCAATGATTATATAGTTTGGTGACTGTAGGTAGTTTGCCTAAATTACCCTGTATTTCTTACTATTATGTCTTATTTTAATTAATGAATACATAATCAAATGACTGTTGGTCAGTAGAGTATAATGATTCGTTCTGCATCCTTCGTCGTGGAAGAGGGTGAGCAGTAGCAAACATCGGCGACTTGAGCTGTCTGTCTAAAAACCTATCGGTATGTCTAAAAAGCTGGCTTGAAAGACAACTTGCCGACTTGGGCTAACAGCCCCTCAATACAGCCCCTCAACGGTCTGTCTAAAAAGCTGTCTTGAAAGAAAGCTTGCCGACTTGGGCTAACAGCCCCTCAATATAGCCCCTACCGAGGGGCTGTGTTGAGGGTACTGATGACCTGTTAGTACAAGCGGCAAGCTGTCTTTCAAGAGAGCTTTTCAGACAAACCGTTGAAGTGCTGTATTGAGGGGCTGTTAGCCCATGTTGGCAAGCTGTTTTTCAAGACAGCGTTTTAGACAGAAAGATAACTTTTTAGACAGACAGCTCAAGTCGGCGATTTTTGCTACTGCGCACCCTCCTCCGCGGCGGAGGATTTTGTTTTTTTTTTTTTTTTTTATTATGGCAGTGGCACACACACTAAAGGTAGATCCTATGGCGCTCGACGAGCGGTGTGTGTGCGAAGATGTTGATTGACACGGTTCTTGAATATTTGTAGGTTGTAATTAGTGGGAAACAGATGTCCTGGAAGTGAGTTCCACAGTGATGCAGTGCGCCAGACAAAGGAGTTCTGGTAAAGCGATGTTCTAGGTGTTTCTAGTTGTACGACGAACTGGTGCGCTCCCGCCGTCTGTCGGGACTGCCTGACAGGAGTTGCCAGGGGCGGGATTATGTGGGCCAAATCCTGGGAACATCTGCCGTGAAAGTATCTGTAAAACAGAGACATCTCGGCCACATGTCTGCGATGTTCCAGACTATCCAGATTCCGGGTCAACTCCGGATCGCCGACGAGACGCACAGCCCTCTTCTGAATGGAATCCAGCAGCTTTAGGGTATGCTTTGGTGCGGCACCCCAGATATGTGAGCAATATTCTAAGCACGGTCTTATTTGCGCTTTGTACAGCAAGAGCAACTGCTGCGGTGTATAGAGTTTCTTGTTGCGAAATAGCGCACCAAGCTTCTGGGAGGCTGATTTTGCGATGTTAGCAACATGGTCATGCCATGACATATTGCTGTTGACCGAGACACCCAGCAGCCCGATTGACGAGGATGAAGGAATGGTCGATCCTGCCATAATGATGTCAGGGCCCGCTGTATTGGCCCTCTTAGTAAACGTTGCTGCTTGGGTCTTCGCTGCATTGAACTGGACCAAATTTCGGTCGCCCCAAGTTTGAACTTTCTCCAGGTCTTGATTAATTGCTGTAACCTGCTCCTGTCTGCGGTGATGAGTCTCAGTCGCTGGTAAGGGTTTTTCTTATCTAAAGTGGGAGACAAGGGTACTGTCATCTGCAAAACTGTAAACAGGATTATTCGTTTCGATCAGCAGGTCATTAATATAGATGAGGAACAGAGTTGGTGAAAGTATTGCGCCCTGAGGCACGCCCGCGTTGATGGTAAATGTGTCCGAGATGTGTCCATCGACTGCAACATGCAGGGATCGGTTCTTAAGGAAACTGGCCAGCCAGCTGCAGAGAGAGGCGGGCAGTCCCAAGGACGGCAGTTTGTTGAGCAGTCCGTCATGCCAAACTCTGTCGAATGCCTTTGAAATATCCAACGCAATC
>JAEQML010062843.1:0-23858 GCA_016904865.1 Pissodes strobi | reverse complement strand
CATTAAGAATATAGCAGGGTAGAGTCCTATAAATCTGACACTTCTTCGGATTCTATACTCGACCTCTAGGTACGCCCAGTGACGTATTTGCCAATACAATTTTAAATTTGAGTATACCTTAGCCCTCATAGGTAGCCTTTTTAAGTATTCCGTTGCCTAAGGTTCAATTTATAATATTTGTTTTGCTCTGATTGTATGTCAATAATATATGTTAAATAAAATATATTTATTTAAGTGGTTAAGGAATTTATAGGACAGAATTTTCATTGATTTTTTTTTTCATACTTAAAAAAGAGTTGAACTGAACGACTTTGCTGCCTTAATTGTGTTTTTTGTGGTATTCTCAGGATTGGAGGTAGAATAATGCAAAATTGCACCATCTAGCTTTAAACAGCTACAATGTAATCATATCGGAAGACAAGCGATGGAAAATTGATAGATTAATCGAATACCTACTTACCTGTATGAAGATTAATCGTAATTTTCCGAGCTTGTCTTCCGATATGATTACAACCCTCCCAACCACATGCCCCTTAGGCGGGCAATTTTGCTCTAAAACTGAATGAGTAAGCATCGAGGTTTGATAGCAGGCTCGGGTTGAAGATAAAAAAATGTATGCTTTAAAAACGTATCGGGGGTATGGTGATTTAGAAACTACAATGTAATATCGGAAGACAAGCTCGGAAAATTACGATTAATCTTCATACATGTAAGTAGGTATTCGATTAATCTATCAATTTGTTAATATTGTAGGTTTTAAAAATGATGGTGGGCAATAATTTAAAGGACACCCAACTACAACAAATCGTTGACAAGACTATTTTATTTGCCGACAAAGATGAAGACGGTAAAATTTCATTTGAAGAATTCTGCAATGTGGTTGGAAATACGGACATTCACAAAAAGATGGTAGTTGATGTTTAAACCAAACCCGCTTATATCCGAAATACCAACTGCAAAACTTCAATAAAGAGTTGGAATCATTTAGTGGACTAGGTATCTGTTTTAGTCCCATCACATTGTTACTTTAATGGATATCAGTTAATTGGTTAGGTCACTGTTTAATTAAGTTGATTTCTAGTCATAGTTAGGCGTGGGCAGATTAATCAATAATTCGATTACATTAAAAATTATTTCGATTAATCGAGTTATAAAATTTTAAAATTCTCTTATTGAATAATTCATTGATTGAGTATACCGCATATCGCACCTTTATTTTCAATTCCTACTCTAGCCTCTACAATTTTAAAGAATATATTTTTATTGTCGATTATTTAGCTCATTAGACATAAACACCAAACAAAAAAAAAATACTTTCGTTCACTTCACGAGAGGTGTGATTTGGAAATAATCTTACACAAGTAGAACATTGCGTTTTTGAAAATTTTCAATTATTATTTATTATAATATAATTTTTAAAGAACTGCTATATTTTAAAATCATCGCATTTTGGCATGGGTCAAACCATTTACATAATAATATATTAATATAATATATTGATTTAAGTATATACAGCTTTCCTTATCACTATTTTGTAATATTTCAGTAACACGTATAAAGCTAATTTTAAAGAAATGTTATATGTGCACTAATCCAAAGTAATTTGTGCGGTTTCGAAAGGAAATATTTTTTCTAATTGAAATAATGGTGTAAATCCTTGCAAGATTCATAAGTATGGCTTTACATAATGGTAAATTATTAAATTTAACATTAAAGTAGAAGTAAACAAATACATATATAAATTATGCTCCTTAATTTCGACAATTTGGGACTTTTTGCCTAATTACGACATACTCCATAGCAGGTAATACTTGTTGATATGTCTGAAACGGGTAAATAATAGAAATTGGAAGAAAATGCTTTCACTCCGTTCTTGTTTTTTATTTTCTAGCTAATAAACAGTACTCAGTTTTGATATTATACTTTCCATAAAGGTATAGTAAAAGTTATTGCCGATTTTCGAAAGGTTTTATGCTAGAGAAAAAGTACTAGTTGTTCCTTTTTGGGCTTTATCTGTAAGCAATTGAATTTAAATGTGGTTTTTGATAAGGACTGCAGATGTGGGATGCAAGTAAGTATTGCACTTAATTTAAAATTGTTTATAAACAGATTTTTTTTGTTAAATCAATTATTACTGATTAAAAATTTAAACAAAAAATGTGATATTCTACTTTTGGGAGATTATTTCGACTCCACACATCTCGTCAAGTGAATGAAAGTGTTGTTCCTCGTTTTTATGAGTAACGATCTAATTGTAACTCCATAAAATATTTTCTCTATAATACTAGAAGCTGTAGGCTACTGTAGAGGGTAGAAATTGAAAATGATTGTGATACATGATATGAAGGGGTGGAAAAATCGATTATTCGAAATATTAAAGTAATGGATTATTCTTTGGAATTTAAAATCGATTATTAATTTTTTAATAGTCCACCCCAAGTCAATTACATTTTACTTAATTATTTTTGACACATTAATTAAATTGGTCAAACGAATTTTGGCCATATTCACTTGGAAATTAGTTTATTCTGTGTAATGGCTTGGCAGTGACCCCCTTTGCCATAAATAGCATGTAGACAAATTAATATATTTGCTTATACAGATATTCAGTGTATAAATCTATGATCTTTGCACGAGAAACTACTTTTTTAGTGTTATTAACTTCCATATATTAATTAAAACGGTTGGTCTTTATAATTCTAGGTGTTGTGTGTTTAGCGCTTAAAGAATCTTAATCTTAGCTTGAGATTTTTTGTTAATTGTTTGTATATTTATAGACAAATTCTCCATATTCTTCATGGCGAGCCAAAGGCCTGTCATGTAATCTACCTTGCCAAACAAATTGGCTTCTAGATAGGTATGAAAAAGTATATATTAAATTCATATATGATGGATTAAACCAATAAGATAAAATGGAATTTTTACAATATTGGTCAGTGTCACTTTCGATTCTTGACTGAATTTGATTGTTTTTTTTTATTTAGAGGTTCATTTGTCAGCTTTACTATTGCGAAATATATATATTTTATTCATTACTTATAATTGGAGAGTTTTTGTTTCAGTATAGTGGTTAAATGTAATGCGTGATTATATATATTTTCGTTATTAAGTAAAAATTATTTACCTCTCTGAATTGTTGTGTTTTTTTTTAACGGGGATACTTGAATGCAGAGGTGTCGGCCAGTCCAATAACCAAAATATCATTTTCCCACAACCCCCCTAAGAAAGTACGCATTACAACTATATGACGTAGACGTGTGTGTTACAGGTATGCGTTAGGAAAATTACCTAAATCTTGGTAAATCATCCCAAAAATGAGTTTATTATTTACAAATTAAATAATATGCGCTATTTGATAACGCAAAATAATTGTCTAGAAAAACTTACATGAATGTTACTTTTATCTTATTTATGAGACGTTATTTGTAACAATATTATTTCTTAATTGGCGGAATTCTCCCAAATCCAATCAATGCTGCTAACAGTGTGATGAAATATGCTGACGTAGGCCATGCCATGGAAAGGCCTCTAACAAATTATACGTAATTAGCTGAAGCGTTACCTAGTTTTCATTTCTGTCTGTTATGCTTGTCAACATCTGATAGTCCTACGGCCCGTGTACAGTTTATGCAACGATTTAAAGAAGTTTCGTTATAACTTGAGTTGTTGTCTCAACCGTTTAAAATGTGTGTTTAAAATGTGCTCGCGAATTTCGGTAAATTTTGTAGTGTTATACTAAGCCATAAAATGCGAAAATTTCGCTAAGTGTTTGTCGGCCTTTTATGCACCTATGTTGTTGTTTTGGGCCCAACTAGATGAGTGGAACAGCCGTGATTTGCAAATCCTTGATTATGTACTGCCTTCTATTTTTGATGGATTCCAACAAAAAGTTGGCATTTAAACTTTAATTCGCTTATCAATCGTAGCGAAGATTAAACTTTTTGCGGTGCACCGACCTGAATTATTGTAAATAAATGTTTTCTTGCCCAACTGAGCTCGTTTATCTAGAGTGTGTTGAGTTCGGAATTGTTTTGTCTTGCCTTTTGTTTTGACTTTGGAACTATGGACTGCAAACCTGCGCTCACATTCTCGTAACTGGAACGTGTAAAATGGCTTTAACGTTTAAGTGCTGTAAAAACAAAGCACAAAATAATTGGATTTGTATAGGATGCCACAGTATCTATCATAAAAGCTGCCGATCAAGGCTTAAGAATGATGTTGCAATAATTAGGGATAACCTAATATTATGTTCCACGCAGTGCTCAGATGTAGCTACTGATTCGGAGTCTGAGCTAGTTTCTAGCTTAACACAAATAATTAATGAGCTCAACACTGACCTGAATGATAAGTCAAAATTTGTTGACACCCTTAAACGGGAAAAACAAATCCTTCTTTATGAGGCAGAATCCATGGAACAACAATTGGTGGATGAGAATTGCGAGCTAAAGCGAAGAATTGCCGAACTGAGCAAGGAACCAATGGTGCTCTAAACATACGAAAAGAGTTGGTTTCTTCGTCAACTCAAACAGTCATGGGAAATCTATTTTTGCTCCGTGATAATCATTGCCAAACCGCGCCAAGCGTGAGAGACATTGGAACTTCAATGTCCAATGTACAAACTGACAGTACACTAATACCTTCCGACGACCGTCATCGATCACTTAAAGCGGAGCTGCATAAAACCATGGATGAGTTATCCGATCTTAAAGGGCGTGAACGGCGAATGCTCATCACTATCGAGACCCTTGACCATGAGAACGAATTCCTCTCGAAGGAACTGGAGGGCTTGAAGCAACTCCTGGCTGATTCACACCACCTCTCAAGCAATCTGGATAGATCTGCCCCTATAAGCAGTAATGGCTTGGAAGAGGTTGCAAGTTCGTTATTTGACGAACTATCTGTCATAGACCCACATATGGTTCTAAACCGATCACCAAAACAACAAAAATCCAAATCTCCAGTTTCACGGCGCGTAGATCAACCCGTTTTTAAGCAGTCTATATCCAGTGTTAATAAAAGAAATATCCTGGTCTTTGGTGACAGTAGTGCAAGAGGAGTTGCCGGTGAGTTATCTAAGTTTTCGTACTCTTGGGACTATTCCATTTATGGAGAATGCCATCCTGGTTATTCTGTCCACCAATTGGCAAACGGAATTTTTCAATTAACAACCAATTTTGGACCTAACGATAATGTTATAATGTGTCTTGGTCTGGACTTCATTAGTAACAGTAACTTTTACCAATTAAATAAACTATTTTCCATTGGAAAGTATACTAATCTTGTTTTTCTTTGACATATTCAAGTATAAATAATAATGAATATTTTAGGTTTGTGTCATTATGTAAAAAGTTTCTTGCATGTCAAAATGCGTCTATAAGAATTTTAGATAAAAATATTGTAAATGGTAGATATAGGCTGTCAAGGAAGTCTCTTTGTAAAAATATTTTTTATTATGTAGAGTCCAGTTGTACTTTGAAAAGTGTATTCGTTTCGTCCTGTATTAGATATTGTGACACTACCTGCACTGCTAATGTTACAAATAATAGTCATGGCTTGTCAGATCAGGGAGGTAACAATATCGAACGAGGTCCTTTTTTAGACTAAAAAACTCTGACACGAGCATATCATTAATGCTCATAAATATTCAATCTATTCGTAATAAAAGTGACGACCTTTTTATAATCCTTAAAAGTTTAAAATTTTCTAACATAGTTTTGTTGACAGAGCATTGGTTGAAGCCTGAAGAACCTCTCCATGTCCCGGGCTATTTTGTAATTTCGAAATTCAGCAGATCAAGTCATGAACATCGTGGCACTGTTGCGCTGGTGGATGAGTGTGCTTCTGGGCGATTTAGTGGTGTGGATAAATTTGATAATCTACTTATTGAAAAAAATTTTGAATTTTCTATTATTCATTCGGTTAAACTTCGGTGTTTTATTGTGTGTATCTACCGTTCACCGAGCAGTGATTTGGACGTGTTCTTAGAAAGGCTCGAATTCCTTCTTTCTCGATTCCCTTTAAATCATAAGATTATAGTTGCTGGTGACCTAAACATAGATTTTGAAAATAAAGATAGCAGGTCTACCTTGAGGCTGTCCAACTTGTTTGACTCCTTTGATCTTCACATGCATGTTCACAGCTCGACTCGTGTGACTAAAATATCCTCAACAACCATAGACTACATCGCTTCTAACATACAAGAGAATGTCTGCTGCGAGGTGTTTAATCCCAATCTCTCGGATCATAATGCCATTCTGGCCATAATTCCTATGAATTGCTTTCGCTTCTTTGAGGGCAGGAGGTTTGGCAGAGTTTATAGCAGTCATAACTTTCAACAATTTCGTGACCTGTGTGAATCTTTCAACTGGTATTCTGTTATGCGAGGGGCTGATCCTCTGGGAGCCTTCCACGGTGCTTTGGCAAATATTGTCAACAACGTTTTTCCTGTCCTTCATTTGAAGCCAAGGCGCAAAGACAGAAGAAGATGGCTGACACGAGGGATACGCACTTCTGCCTCAAATCTGAGATTTTTAAACCGCCTCAGGAAAGCGTATCCTGACAGCATGATGCTCCAGTCTTATTACTCCTTGTACAGGAGAACCTACAGAATCGTCATTCGCAATGCCAAAAAACTATTATTCCAAACGTTTTTCGGATTCTAAAAATAAACAAGGCGAATCCTGGGCTATTGTCAATGAAATTACTAATAGAGCAAGTAAATCTTCACAAATAAATATTGACTCCAACTCTAAACGATTACTACTGTTCGATTGGCAATGATCTAACTAAAGACCTTCATCCAGTCGCGGACCCCCTAATATATATGTCTAATGTGAATGTGACTGATACATTAAATATTTTTATTCCAACTAGTGCCGGTGAAATCAGAAAAACCATAAGTTCTATGAAAAACAAAAAAGCGGCGACTGACGATGGAATATCTATCAGGGTACTGGAAAGTCTACCTGATAGGGCCATTGCTGCTCTATCACACGTTGTTAATATCTCTTTTGTGTCTGGTTCCTTTCCATGTTGCTTTAAATTAGCTAAAGTAATACCTCTGTACAAGGGCGGTGATCAATTGACTCCCTCAAATTATAGGCCGATTTCTTTGCTGTCTACTCTCTTTAAGCTTGTTGAGCGCCTAGTGAAGGATCGTCTCTTATCCTTCCTAAATAATCATGACATTCTTACTGAAAATCAGTATGGATTTAGATCTGATAGGAGCACGTCTGATGCAATGTTCGAGTTTCTGTCGGGGGTTTTCCACGGTATAAATGGGCGAATGGCGACTGCGGCAGTGTTTTGTGACTTGTCAAAGGCCTTTGACTGTGTGAGTCACGAGGTACTGCTGCGGAAACTCTTTGCTTACGGGATTCGAGGCGCGGCATTTCGGTGGTTCGAGAGCTACCTGTGTGGCCGGGAGCAGTCTGTCCACATAGATGGTGTGTCATCTAGCAGACAGCGTACTTCATGCGGCGTGCCCCAGGGTTCTGTTTTGGGGTCAATCCTTTTTTTATTATATGTGAATGATTTGACTATGCTTGAAATTGCTGGGCGCTTTACGCTGTTTGCAGATGACACTACCGTACTGTGGCGCGACAAGGATCCGGGGCGGCTGCTGCGGGATATTGGGTTGGATCTCGGAAGGATTAAGCAGTGGTGTGACGCCAATCGCCTCTGCTTGAACATGTCTAAAACTAACCTTATCGGCTTCAACTATCCTATTGATGGCCTTATATTTGGTGACAACACCATCCAGGCTGCGAACTCTTCTAAGTTTCTGGGTTTGTGTATTGACGAAGACTTAAAGTTCTATGCTCATATCGTTAAGTTGAATAAAAGATTGGCATCTGGTTCTTTTTCTGTTCGGGCTACCTTTCGAGAGCTTGGTGGAGAAGTTGCGCGTAACGTGTATTATGCCCTTATTGAGTCACATCTCAGATATGCCTTACCCTTCTGGGGAGCTTGCTCTCGAAATCTTTTTCAATCTGTCTTCGTTCTGCAGAAGAGAGCTGTTAGAAATCTGTGTAATGCGCATCCAAGAACCCACTGTAAGCCCCTTTTTATCAAGCATTCTATTCTGACCCTCCCATCTTTATTTGTTCTGGAAATGGCTTGCCTAATTCATAAAAATAAGTATCAATTTCCCAATCCTCAGCTGGCATATGGTACACGTCAGATTGGCAATGTTCCCTTGCCCATTCCACATTCCAGCCTTGTCAGGAATTCCTTGATTTACAGTGGCATCAAGATATACAATCGTGTTGATCTGCGGATTAAAAATATTCGAGACTTAAAAGCCTTCCGTAAAAGTTTAAAATGCTCTTTATTGCAGAGAGCTTTCTATTCTGTTGACGAGTTTTTCGAGCAGAACTAGAAGGCTCATTATATTCTATTATTAACTCATGAACTATGTGTTCCAATAATGAGTTATCAAAGTTTTATTGTGATAAATGGCTGCAATAAGCCATTACAATTTTGACTGTGGCTGCAATAAGCCATTACAATTTTGACTGTACTAATGTAGGTACTGTGATAATGTGTATTGCGGAGGTAATATTTGCCATTTAATATGTTTTAAGTCACCACACTTATGTTTTCCTGTTGTTTTTTTTTCTTTTTGATTTTGCTTCGTTTTGTTTTATATTTTGTATACATCTTATAAAGCTTTGTCAATAAGAAATGTTACATGTAATATTTTTTGGACAATAAAGCACTTTAAATAAATAAATCATAAATCAACATTCGATTGTACCCCTATCATGTAGTTACGTATAAGGTGTCAGCTGGCTAGGTAGCGGTGGGGGTGGCCGTGAGAAGGTTGAAAACATAGAAAAAAAATCGTGACCTGAAATCATTTCAAGAATCACGAAACTTTTATGCAGAAAAGATTATGTTAAATAATGAACATTGCACATTGTCAGCTGGGCGGGGGGCGGTGGATTAATTGTCAGCTGGGGGTCCAAAGTGGTCAAAAATGCGAATCATAGAAACGATTTCAAGAATTATGTAACTTTGGTGGATGCTAATATTTATAGTGAGATTTACGAAAAAAGCTGTCAGCTGCATGTATGTGGGTGGAAAAGTTGTCAGCTGATGCAGTTAAGGTCGCGCGCACTGCCTTTCGGCGCAATTACGCACCGTACCTTTATCGCCCAGCTGACAACTTTTCCACCCACATGCATCCAGCTGACAATTTTTTTCGTAAATCTCACTATATATTTTAGCATCTGCCCAAATTTCAAAACTCTATCGTTCTTGAGAATGTGTAACGTTTAAATTATGCGTGAGCACTCGCAAGATGAAAAAGTTAAATCAATAATAATCTGATTGGATTTTCAATTAATTATTGCCCAATGCACAATTCTATGTCATTAATAATGCAATATTGCTTTAGATTATGAATTAAAATTTTTAGTTATACAAAATTATATTATTTATTTATATAAACATATGAAATCATCAATGTATTTATTATTCTACTATAAAAACAAAATAATTCTATTTTTAAAATAAAAAAAAGGAAATATTCAAGTGATTATTTTAGTAATTTTTACCGACAATTTACAGAACTATTTAGTGATTTTACAAACATTGGTGAACTTCGTTTATATTACGACATTCTGTAAGTTTTGTTGCGTAATAACTAGTATAAAACTACAATTTTACAGTGTTTTTCAAAATTACAGATGTCTGTAACGCTGCTTTATTATTTCAGTTACTTTACAGTTAAATCACAGAGAATTATTGTAAAAAGCGTGCCAGCCATGCATGCGCATCAGCTTCGATTCATTCTGTGAAACGCGACGTGAGGCGTGATATTTTGATCGACCACTAAATAGCAACGTTCGTGTTTCTAGATTTTGTTAGAAAAGGTGCCACTGATTCTTCTTGCAATTAGACGGTTGTCCAGCACATTTTGCTATAAATTTGCGAGAACATCCAGTATTTCAACAGCGGTGGATTGGAAGAGAAAGTCTATTTCCATGGCCACCCAGATCCCCAGACTTAACCTGTTTAAATTTCTATTTATGAGGGCGGTTAAAGGGCATCGTATTTCAAACTCAACCTACAACTAATCAAGACATGGAATACAGGATTCGCAACCTACCGAGCCGAAATCGAAGCTGCAGTTTTTTCCACCCGAGAGGCTCCATCAATGCATAGAACCTGATGGACAGCAACTTGAGCATTTAAGGAGGCATTAAAAAAACTTTTTTCAGGGCCACGATTTACATAAAAAAGAAAATTTCGTAAAAATATGAAGGTCCGTTTTCAAAAAAATTATCGAATTCGAAACCCACTGATTTTCTAGTAAAATTTTCGTCTGTCATTATTTGCATTTAAAGATCCTTTACACAAATAGTGCACTATGTAAAAATCGACCTGTCCTATTGGTCGATCCATCTCGTATTACGATATGTCTCATATGTCTGCGTGATGCAATCAATTTCTGTCAAGACCTCTCGTGGTGTAGAGGTTTATACAGCTGGGTCTCACCTGGACGGGCTAGGTTCGAACCCCTTTGCTATTTTTTTTTTAAGATTATGTTTCTAAACAGTTTTTGTCTTGGTTTTGGGTATGTCTCGAGTTAGCACCTGGTTAGTTTTCATTTCTTGAGCCCTCGTAGCGAGCGAAGCGGGCGGAGGGCCATGCGGATCGACCAATAGGAAAGGCCGATTTTTATATAGTGCACTATTTGTGTAAAGGATCTTATCGCTCATTATTTTAGGTTAGGTTAGGTTAGTAGTAAGTTTCAATTATGGCCTTTTTCGTAAGAAAATTCAGCCAGTGAAGATATCTATCCGGCTTATCCAAATAAGTTAACTACATCTGATGGATAGAGGTACTATTTTTAGGGCTCCCTGTATGTCGAGGATGTTCTCCAGGGGGCTCAAATGGTTGCATGCACGGCTTGTTTTAAGGTTCGAACACCACCGGCTGGCAGTGTTGCCACATGACTTTGATTTAGGGTAACAGATCGATTGCTAAAAAGTAATATATTTCTGAAAATTGTAATAGATTGGTTTTTCCGTGGCTTGCATAGGGGCAATGCATAATTTTCGCCATAAAAAATTTCATATTATATTTTGTATCTGCTAACATCTTCTTCGTTACGCTTTTTAGGCGTTCTTATTACGAATCTTAAAAAAATATATAAAAATGGCACCTAAAAAAATTAAAGTGTGTTACTATTTTTACCTGTCCATGATGAATAATCAATCAATGCAAAGATTCAAAACTAATAACCGCACTTAACTTCCACCACTCCCAAGTAAGATCGGACAGGGGGAAGCCCATAAAATGCCGACAATGTGATGCCGACAAACGAAACAGAAATCGGAATGGATATATTCGAGGTTCGAGTTGGCATCTCGCTATCTCCTTCTTTACTTATGATTCAGTGCGAGAGGGCAATATGGCAAACAGCAACACAAAGACCAGTTTGCCGGTAAACGGAAAATGAGTGATTTAACAATTTTGCCATCGACTAGGTTTACATAGTAGTAGCAGGAAAGTGTTTGTGGTTGCGTTTATAAAAGTATCTTTAAAATAGGACATGTAGTTTTTGTAATTTGTGATAAATACTCAGTTTTATGAAAACATTAGTAATGGTAATAGATTTGACCGCTAAGGTAATAGAGTAATAGATGCTTGAAAATAGTAATAGATCTATTACAATTGTAATAGAACGGCAACACTGCCGGCTGGACATTCACACACATTTAAATCTTGTACCGGGTGTTTCACTATAAATGGACCCCCCCTTTAACTTTCTCAGCTGACATTTTAGAAAAAAACATATTTCATAAATAATCTCCTATACCTATCTGTTACTGTTTTTGAAATATTGACAGTTGAAAATCGACAATTTATCAAGTTTGACAGCCTGCAAAATCTAAACGGCTAAAGATAGAGCAAAATGGTTTGCACTTTCCTGTTTTAGTTTTTCATAAGCTATCGTTTGACACTAATTTTTTATTTAACCAGAGGTTAAGAAATTCCGGTTAAATTTAACCTCTGGTTAAATCTAAAATTAGTGTCAAACGATAGCTTATGAAAAACCATATATATTTTCTTTTTAAGTATATGTGAAAAACCAAGATAGGAAAGTGCAAACCATATTGCTCTCTTTAGTCGTTTAGATTTTACAGGCTGTCAAACTTGATAAATTGTCGATTTTCAACTATCAATATTACAAAAACAGTAACAGATAGGTATAGGACAATATTTATGAAATATGTCTAGAATTCTCCGCAAAATCCAAAAATGCAATAATATATAGGGTGCTCCATTTAAAAAAATATATCTTTGTTTAATCCCGCATTTATGGGACACCCTGTATACAACAGTGATATGCCATAAAAAACTTCACTTCGTCCCTTTATTTTTTGTATTGAACGTTTTTTTCTAAAATGGCAGTTGAGAAAGTTAAAGGGGGGGTCCATTTATAGTGAAACACCCGGTACATGCTCGGTTAAAGTCTTATGCAAAGGGGCTTCACTCAATGCAGATATAACCAGTTGCTGTCAGAGACAGTTCCCATCTTCACAGGGTCCACAGCCCCGATCTCCTTCAGATCACGTACACACGTGCGAAACTCTGGAAGAATCTTCGTAGGAATCGACCTTACATTACACGACCCACCCTAAGCAGTGTTTCAACCGGCCGCGACTACCCTTTCGAACCAAGCGCGTCCAGCCGCGAATCACGTGCACTTCCCGTGCGAAGTCAGGTTAGAAAACCAGGCTCCCTACCCACGTCCGAACGCCGCCAATTCCAAAGCGGAAGTCCAAGGTTAGTAGTAGTAGTAGTAGTAGTAGTAGTAGTAGTAGTAGTAGTAGTAGTAGTAGTAGTAGTAGTAGTAGTAAACTCTCTATTGCCCTTTTCGTGAGAAAATTCAGCCAGAAAAATCTCTATCCGGCTTAATTAGAGCTGGGGCGACCCATCCCAGATAAGTTATACCTGATGGATAGAGATACTATTTTTAGAGCCCTCAGTATGTGTATGTAGAGTATGTACTCCTGGGGCTGAGACTGTTGTATGCACGGCTTGTTTTAAAGTTCGAACACCACCGGCTGGACATTCACACACATTTAAATCTTGTATATGCGGGGCTTTAACCCCCGGCTGGACGTCCGAATCCTATTCGGGGAATCTACACAGTCCCTGAAAGACCTATGGGTCCCTAAACTAACATATATGTATATGAAGCTGAAACAAAATGGCCGATACCCGACACGTGCACACTCGACCGAAGACGAATCGGCAGTCTATTTTAGGTTAGGAATAAGATATCGAGGTGCGGTTTTCACTAGCTTGTTTGGGCATCATTTTGCTATTTTTTCATTAGAAAAACATACCTACCAATAGATTTAATCCTTTTAGAAATTTCGCAATTTCTATCGTAATATCGAAAAATGCCATGTAGTGGCAACATAGCAAATTACAATCATCACAAATAAGGCAGTGGCGGCTCGTAACTTTTGGGTAAGATGATGCCAAAATATAAATCTTCTTCTGGTATGAAACAGCTCGCCGCAGGCGCAGCCGGAGGCTAATCCGCGGAATTTTGGGGGTGTCATGCCCAATTTTTAATCAAATCGTTAAAACACGCCTTCCACGAACGAACGAAGCGGATTTTACCAAGCATTATTGAAAACAATTTGGGGTGACGGCCAAATTTGTACGTTAAAAAGCATCTCGGGCAACCGTTTTTTGATGGCTCATTGTAATTTAAACATATGTCCCATATCGACATCATGGACATGAAAAACTCTAGCGGCTAGCTTTTTAGAAGGGCCACTTGAGCCGTTGCAATGGCGGCCGTCCTGGATTAGCTTGCACCTCAATGCGCATGGGTTATGATGTCATATCGGTTTACACGGGTCCGTCCCATTTGCCGAGATTTTATCTTTAGAAAGTGTTTTTTTTTTGATAATTGGGACACAATGTTTGCTCAATTACAACTTTTATTAATGTTTTGTTACATAGTACCAGTGACCCATCAAATATAACGGGGTTACCTGCCTCATCTACAACAGGACAATGCGAATATTTACTTATTTCTATATTTTAATAATCTTGGACTACACATGGCCACAAAATTTGTGCATATGACCCAAACAAAATTAAAATTCTTAAGAAACAGGGTACAAAATGAAAAATCGAAAATGACACTTCTCGCTCGATTCTCAAACTACGCAGGCCCACTCCAATATCTTCCTCCTGCGAGATGGAACTTTTAGAGTAAACACTTTTTACCTCATTCCGTAATAGTCGAACGCTGAAAGAGCTACTCAATTTGCACGAAAAGCTTTACCCCAACGGCTGGAGTACTTTTAGGTATGCACGGAGTGAATGGCGTGTGCATCCCGAACGCAATATTTCAGTTCGTAATGCCTTTGTGAATGCATGCGATTTAAAGATCTGCACTTGGCAAGTATATGGCCCTCCGCTCGCTCCGGGGCTCAAACCAAGGAAACTAACCAAGTGCTAACCCAAGTAAAACCCAAAAATCAAGAAAAGAACTGTTTACTTAAAAAAAAAACCAAAACCGACGGGATTTGAACCCGGGTCGCCGAAGTGAAGACCAACCGTACAGACCCCTAGACCATTCGCTGGTTGCATCACGAAGACATGCGTCATCTCACGTAGCTAACCAATCACGCGCCTCTCATTTATAAGTGCACTATGAACTGAAATCTCGCATCCCGAACGAGCCTCTTGTTTTTCTCACTTGTCAATTGTCACTTGAAACTTCATTGTCATTGTCACTGTCACTTTTTAGCTTCGTGTTTTTTGAATGTGTACATTATTGGTGTGGCAGTGGTATTGTGATGAGATTGTGTGTCTGATATGGTACTTTCCATAATAAATTAAGTTGATTGACTTTCTATTTTTTACATATAAAATTTTGTATAATTTTTTTTAATTCTCAGTAAGTATTATATAGCCGCCCATCATGAGTGATTCAAACAGTTCTCCCCAGTCAGAAAGAGGGTTAAATTTTAACGCTCTAAAGGCACACGTTATTGCTCATAAAATTGACTGTGGTCTTTGGGCTATGCGTGTGCTAGTTATTCTGTTTTCTGCAGGGTATTTTGTGCCAATTTTTGGGTAAGTAGTGAAACTTAAATATTAGCATAAATGATAATTAGAAGTTCGAAAATAAATTAATTTATTATATTAGTTTTGCCTTGATCAACCAGTCGAGTAAAAAATTTCAATGTCATGTAGTTAATTGGGTTCAAAATACATTTTGCTAACTACCTATTTGCCTCCTCAAGCCAGAATAATCAAATTTACATGTTGTTTATATGTTACTGGCATAATATGAAAGCAGGCATTCTATAGAATACCTACCTAAATGAGGGCAAACTGTCTAAACATGTGTTTTATACTTTGCCTAGGTATTTATTCTATATAATCCTTGCAAGTTGGCCATCAAGTGTAATTTATGCTTTGCCTAGTTAATCTCACATTTATTTTTTTATTACTTTAAATTACAAGAAAACTAGCCAATGCAACATTCATTTTTATTTAATATCTAAGTAATAGTCAATGTCAAATAAGTTTGCCGTAAAAGTACATACACTTAAGTAATTAAGTAAGATCTTAACGAAAATAAAAACTACAACATAAATTTAAAATATTAATATTATACAGGATCCTGAAATAGTGCGTCAGGCATCCATAATAACCCTATTTACAAGAATGCAACAAAAAGTTAAATAATGATAATTAGATATAAAAGTTCTTTGAATTCCTCTATTGCAGAAACCTGTGTAATATTATGCAGTTATAGTTGTATTGCCAATATAACAACTATAAAACAATGTAACAAGTACAAGTAACAATAACAACACAAACTTAAAAACTACTCAAAGTCTACAGTTTGTGTTGTTATTCTTCTTCCTACCGATCTTAGCTGCTGGGACTATCTGCCAATTCATAAAATATGAATCTGCTTACTTTTATGTTGTTTTAAACATGTTTTTTTTGCAAGGTCTTTTATACAGTTTAAACAAAAAAAAACTTATTTAATGAAAAAAACACAATGTTTTGTTTTTTTCCTTAAAACATGTTTTTTATCATCCCTGGTTCACAGGGGAACAAAGCCAAAATAAAATAGCAAACAAAATAGCATACAATAAGATACAAAAAATCCCAGCAGACTAGAAGTTTGTTTCAAAGACAAATTTAATCTCATTTGTCAAGAAACCAAAAAGGGTTATATCATATCCTCTAAGCACAATATTACATTTCTCCAGCATTTTATTCATTGGTGAGCAATCAAATTTATTGGTAAAAAATAGTCCAGCATTGTTGATTCTTTAATGTACTTTTAGAACAAAAAATGTAATACTATTTATCAAAGTGCAGTCTTTATACGTAATACTGTTTCATCTATTGCTCGGTCGATTGAGATTTTAACAAATCAACATATTATATGGGTAGGCATTAAACTTATTTACATAAATGAACCGTAGGAATATCTTCTGAAACGTTTTCTATCACTACTATCACATTACGACTGAATTCGGCTTGTGGCGCCAATATTACAGATGCATACTACAATAATATAAGTGTTTCAGGTATTTTAAAGAACTTGGAGTTTATAATAATAAATCTGCCAAGATGGTCATTGTTTACTTTGTGCACTTAGGTATTGGCTGCCACAATAATAAAAATACTGATATATTCTGTTTTCCTTCCCATCTTCTACACATTAAATGTTGCACAAATGTTTCATAAACCAATCACAAAATATAGAAACTGCAATTGTAATTACTATCTGACATGTTCCAAACTTACACTCTCGCACACTCATTATTTCTCTTTTATTAACACACACACAGCAATGGTCCAAAAGGATCTAGGGAACCTGCTAACTGTTCGATGCAAAGGCTTCGGGCATGCGAAATGGCGAAACAAGAATAGGTAATAGTAGCTTCAAAAAGTTTTTTTCTTGATTTTGGGCATGCCTTCGGTTAGTTTTGGTTTGTGCCACACATATCTATTCTTGTTTTGCCAGATCCTTTTTATTTATTTATCAATGGGAATATCCCAAATTTACAAAAAGTCAATTTTACAAAAAATAATTAATGGTCTAGTCTAAGAATGAAATGTTTAAAAAATTAGGTACACAATATATAAATGACAAACGAGTTATAAAAATACAAACTATACACTAATTATTATAAAAACAACTATGGACCACTAAATTACTAACATATATAAAAGGTTAGGTGAGTAATCTACACTGATCTATCAGTGGTAATCTATTGATTATTAAGTGCTGACTGAAGGGAGTACAAGGAGGTGTTAAACAAGTCAATTCTCAATTGATTTGCATGATACATCATTCTATTTATGGATGAGAATTGACCATAATTGGAGCAATGGTTTTCAATATTAAATGTATTCACAACTCTAAGTGATCTAGGAGGCGCATGAATATGAACAAGTTGCAGGAGGTCACTACAATCTATATTGTTATTAAGTATTTTATAAATAAAGATTTTATCAAAATTAATTCTCCTTTCATTTAAGGACTTTACATTCAACATATTCAGGAGATGATCATAAGTACAAGTTTTAACATCAAGTTCGTTTCGTTCTATTTATATCTGGCAGGGCTATTCTCCACAGCTCATTTTTATCATTTGCAGATGACCTTAAACTTTATCGTCTCATCTTTAGAGGACGCACAACTGTTGCAAAGTGATATTGATTCTTTGAATGAATGGTGTAGCTCGAATAAAATGGACCTCAATATTGAGGTAAATATTACAAAATAACTTTTTCTAGATTAACTGAACCGGTGAGATTTCCTTACAAAATTAATAATACACCAATCAAGGAAGTGGAAAGTGTTCGGGATTTGGGAGTGGAGTTTGACTTCAAGATTTTTTTTTAATGGCCATATTAGCAATATTGTGTCAAAGGCTGTCAGGTTTCTGGGCTTTATATGTAGGTCCACGTCTGATATGTCTGTGAATACGTTACGGACACTGTACTGTGCAATGGTTCTACCCTGGGTTCGAACTATGCTGGAGTACTCATCAGTTGTTTGGTCACCCCAGTATGCTGTTCACGTTGCAGCCCTTGAAAGGGTCCAAAATAGATTTTGAGAGTGGCTGCTTATAGTTTGGGGTTGGTTTGTGATGAGTATACTTATGACGAGATGAGGGCTTCTTTGAATGTACGGACAATGCAGAGCAGGCGACTTCAAGTGGATCTTTGTTTTCTTTACAAACTCTTAAGAGGGTTAATTGATTGCCCTGATATTTTGAGTCTCATTTCACTAAGAGCAGAAGAAAGGAGGACGAGAGGTTCCGAGTTGTTTAGTGTGCCCTTTCATAATACCATCATGGTATGAATGAGTCAATCTCGAGGATGCTCAGGTTTACAAACTCAAAATGTCGAAATATTGACCTTTTTGATTGCCCTTCTAGTGCTATCTAGAGACTGATACCTTTACTTGGCTAGGATAGTTTTTAAATAAAAAAGCAATGTTTTTTTGGAATCCATAAATTGTATAGGTATTTATATATAATAGGTGTTGAGTGGTATTTATAATTTTTTTATGTTTGTTATGCATAGATAAATTGGAAAATTTTTTGTATTTGTAAATTGGCGTTGCCGTAAATAAATAAATAAATAAATAATTACCACAACTGCAGTGTGTAAACTTTATGACTTTTATTTTATTTTATTTATTTTATTTTATTTATTCATAATTCTCAACAAGAAAACAATTACAGAGAATGTATACCAAATCCATATAAAATAAATACAAATACAATAGCGCTCAGTGCAGAGGGCAGGTTTGAATTTTCTATTGTTTATAGTAGGATTTTTAATGTACATCTGATCTGTATTTATCGACCCCCAGGTGGTGGTGTGGGGGAGTTCTTGGGGTCTCTGGAGGTGTTGCTCTCCGAGGTTTCGGCCAATTCCAAAGTTATTCTGTGTGGAGATTTTAATGTTAATTATATGGCCGATTGCATCCAAACCCAGAATTTAAAACATTTGCTACTCTCGTTTGATCTTTCAATGCTTGTTAAACAACCAACCCGTATTTCACCTTATTCCAGTAGTATCATCGACTATTTTTGTTTGAACTTTATTTCTCAAAACAATGATGTTTCTGTAATTCCATCGGGCTTATCAGACCATGAATCAGTTTTGGTTACTGTATCCTTTGGAAGAGATAAGAGAACAAGAAAATATAGATTGGGTAGAATTTATAGTTCGGAAAATTTCCATAAATTTCGGCAATGCAGCGAACATGCAAACTGGCTGGTGGTACATGATTCTCCTCACGGTCTACAATGCTTTAATGAACTTGTTTCTAATATTTTTAACACATGTTTTCCTTTACGCAAAATAAGAGACAAATTTAAAAAGCCGTGGATTACTCCTGGCATTAAAACTTCGTCTATTAATTTAAGAGTGTTGCATACTTTGAGAAAATACACTGCAAATATATATTTTCACACTTATTTCAATAATTACAGAAGGATTTACAGACAAACAATAAAAATCGCTAAACAAAAACACTATAGGAACAAAATTGACAGATCTCATAATAAGGTTAGAGAAACTTGGAAAATTGTAAACGATCTCAGAGGTAACTCAGTCGGCACACATCAAATTGAGTTCGATGAAAATTTACTTAACCATTTTTACTGTACAGTTGCGGAAAAACTAACAAAAAATTTGGTATCTCATGTTGATCCTCTATCATACATTCAAAATAATATTAGAGATTCCTTTTACTTGTCACACACCGACCGGGATGAATTAAAATGTATTCTTTACACAATAAAAAATAAGAGGGCATCGGGGATTGATCAGATGTCTGTTAGGGTTCTGGAGGCTCTCCCGGATCGGGCACTCGATTCCCTTGTTTGTTCGGTGAATGCATCATTTGATTCTGGAACATTTCCATCTTGTCTAAAGATAGCAGTTGTGAATCCGCTGTTCAAGGGAGGCGAGCAGAGTGATTTTGCAAACTTTCGGCCAATATCACTCTTGCCATCTTTATCAAAGGTTGTGGAGACCATTGTTAAGAAGAGAATGGTATGTTTTTTGAAAAATCACAAAATTTTAAGTAAGTTCCAGTTTGGGTTTCAAGAGGGTTTAGGGACGCAGGATGCAGTGTTTTCCTTTTTGGAGGGTTTGTATGAGAACCTAAATGACGGAGATGTTGCCGCAGCGGTATTCTGTGATTTTTCCAAGGCTTTTGACTGCGTAAATCACAGAATACTGCTGGGGAAGCTTCATAGTTATGGATTTAGGGGGGTCGCACTACAGTGGTTTAAGTCCTTCCTTGAAAACAGGAAGCAACTCGTGAGGTCGGCTGCTGGAGTGTCGGAAATTTGTGATATTAAACACGGGGTGCCCCAGGGATCGGTGCTCGGACCGATTCTTTTCCTGCTCTACATAAACGACCTGGCTTCAATCGATATCAGAGGAAGGTTCAGCATATTTGCCGACGACACTACTATCTTATGGTCTCATAAACAGCAAGATGTATTGATGGACATGGTCTCCGAAGATCTTGGAAGGGTTAGAGAGTGGTGTGACTCAAATCTGCTGTGTCTTAACATAAACAAGTCTAGTGTCCTTACTTTTAAGTGTGGCTGTAATGGTCTATCTCTGGATGGTGTTGAGTTGGTAAGAAGGCAGGTAAACAGATTTCTCGGCATTCTGATTGACGATAACTTGAGGTTTCAAGGTCATATCGAGGCCCTGAACAGCAAACTAGCTAGAGGATGTTACGCCGTCAGGATTGTGTCCAATGAGTTGGGCCGTGCAATGGCTAGAACAGTCTATTTTTCTCTGGTTGAGAGTCACTTAAGGTATGGCATTGCCTTCTGGGGTTTTTGTAGCCGGATGTTGTTTAACTCAGCGTTCATTTTACAGAAGAGGGCGGTACGCTATATTTTCGGGGTGAAGCCGCGAGAGTCCTGTAGGCCCTTGTTCAGGGAGCACGGAATTTTAACACTTCCTTGCATTTTTATTTTGGAAACCGTGTCTTTGGTAAATAAAAGAAAGGCAATTCATGCTACAACTAATTCTAACAATTATAATACTCGGCAAACGAACAATCTCCCTTTACCGATTCCGAAGAGCGCACTAACCAAGAACTCCCTTATCTATGAAAGCCTAAAAATTTACAACCACTTGCCCGTTGACGTGAAGCAACGTCCAACACAGATAAGTTTTAAAAGATCTGTATCTTTATTATTAAGACATAAAGCATATTATAGCTTGCAAGAATTTTACAATGACGACTGGTCTTAACCTTATCTGTTTTATTGGAGTGCGATTAATGGCATGTTATAGGATTTTAAATTGTAGTAAACGTTTTTTTTTGTTTTTCATTTTGATGTATGACCCAGATTATTTGTTTGTTGTATTTTATTTATTTTTTTTTTCTTGTCCCTTATTTTTATTTTATCATTGTTCGTTCCTCTTAGTATACTCTTGATAGCGAAATTTTTTATATTTAGTTTGTAAGCTACTTTGGTATACGCTTTTTTACATTTTAGTTTTTAAGTTGGCTTTGTTAATAAGAACTTGTTCTTTTACAACAATAAAGCGTGTTTGAAATTGAAATTGAAATTGAAATGCCCGTATACATACATATACATACATATATATACATACATACATACATATACATACACACACACACACACACACATACACACATATACATATATATTACAAAACTGTAATTCAAATATTAAATATTTGTTGAACATCTCTTTTAACTAAATTAATATTTGTTCTAAATATATCAATTGCCTGGCTTACATTGTTTGTAACATCACACATCCTGACAATCGGTGATCTAAACTGCCTGTTAGTTCTTGGACATATAAAAGTAAATGGTTGTGAATTTCGAGTTCTTACATCTGGTACCTTAAAATTTATTTTACTAAGTATGTTAGGATCACCAATCTGGTAGTGCACTATTTTATACATAAACATAACATTGTGTAACTTTCTTCTAGCTTCCAGTGTGGCAATATCATGCCTTAGACAAAGCACATCATATGGTATGTCGTTTGGATAGATTCCATACATTTTAAAATGCAATAGGCACACAAACTTTGCCTGACACCTTTCTATGGCTTTTATGGCTACCCTGTAACAAGGGTCCCAAACGACATCGCAATATTCAAGTTTAGATCTGATAAAAGTATTATATAAAGTTTTTAACGCATTTGCATTCATATCTTTGGTACTACGATATATGAAACCCAGCAACCGCAGGGCTTCATTACAAGTCGTCTCAACATGAAGATTAAAGTTCAACACTGGATCAAACCATACTCCCAAATCTCGCATCTCCTTGACCACAGTCAATTCAACACCTTTTAATTTATATTTGAACTGAATTTGATTTTGTGTATTGCGGGAAGTAAAGCACATGACAAAACTTTTTTTTACATTCAAAGCCAGCAAGCTCTCAACTGACCATTTGAATATTTGGTTCACATCATTTTGTAGTGCAGTGCAGTCATCCATTGTAATTATATTTTTAAATATTTTAATATCATCTGCATAGATCAGTACTTCAGAATTTTTTATGTTCTTTATGACATCATTAATAAAGACCACAAACAGCAATGGGCCCAGGTTCGAACCTTGCGGTATACCTGATTTTGCCACGTATGGTTCCGATCTATAATTATTATGCACAACTATTTGCTGACGGTGAGACAAATATGACTGTATTACATAAATTAAGTGCATATCAATGTTGAATTCAAGAAGTTTATAGATTAATAAATTATGATCAACCCTATCAAACGCTTTCTCAAAGTCAGTATACAGAACATGTACTTCATCGAGTCTTTCTAGCGAATTAGAAATGTATTGTGTTAAGTTTATTAGGTTTGTGCTTGTGGAATGTTTTGGCACAAAGCCATGTTGTAGAGGTGTAATTTGTCCACTTACATCTGAAAAAATAAAGTTATATAGAACTGACTCGAAGAGTTTAGAGAAGTTCGATAGGATGCTGATTGCCCTATAATTTGCGATATCATTCCTGTCATCTTTTTTTGTGGATTGGTATTATTTTGCACTGTTTCCAAATAAAAGGAAAAGTACCTGTATTTATGCATAAGTTAAAGATATAAGTTAGTATAGGTGCAAATACATATTTACAGTCTTTTACTAGGTAAGCTGGTATGTTATCTAGCCCCATTGTTTTCTTGTTTTTTAATTTGTTTATAATAGACATTACCTGCTTTTCTGAGATATTTATATTGGCATTGTTGTAATGCCAATTAGAACCCAGTGGGTCCATTGCAGTTTGATTATCCAAGTAAACACTCTTAAAGTATTGTGCGAATGTTTCTGCTACTTCTGGTTCAGGCACCTGTGCTCCCCTATAATTCATATTTCCTGGAATTCTGGAGTTTTTTCTCTTGTTATTAATATATCTGAAAAATTGTGACGGGTCTTGTGTTATGTTGTTTTCCAAATTTTTAATATAGACATTTTTGGCATTTTTTATTTTAGTTTTTAAGCTATCTCTAATTGATAGATAATCTGACTGACATTGAATAATACCTGTTTTTCTAAAGAGTTTGCGATTCCTAGTTTTGGCTTTTATTTGTATGATTATTTCCTTTGTGAACCAAGGGGGGATACTTATTAACCCTAATGCATGTCTTTGGTACACACATATCAAAGACTGCGTATATCTTTTGATAAAATTGGTCTAATGCCTGGTTAGGATCCCTGCAGGTCCAAAGTATTCTCCAATCTGTTCTTGAAAATAGACCGTACATAAGTGGGAAATTTGCTTTTTTAAAGTTGTATTG
>MU193403.1:23870-44612 GCA_016904865.1 Pissodes strobi | reverse complement strand
TTGGTTACGATCGGTTAATATACAGGGTGTGAAAACAGGACAAGTCACCGTTTTTTGCTATTTTTGTCCGTGTAAATAAGAATAAAATTCTTTTTTTTATGTCAAATGAAAGTATTCGGTAAGACACGTATTTTTGTTCCTTTGCTCTTTTGTTCTAATTGTTATACAGGGTGTGAAAAAAGGACAAGTTTCCGTTTTTTGGCATTTAAGGTCGCAATTTTGAAGATAGCAACTTGAAATTTGGCATAAAGTTAGAAGCCCACAAACACTAAAAGCCTATTGATTCTGGTTACGATCGTTTAATATACAGGGTGTGAAAACAGGACAAGTTACCGTTTTTTGGCATTTACAGATCGCAATTTTGAAGATAGCGACTTGAAATTTTGCATAGAGGTAGAGGTCCACAGACCCTCGAAGCCTGTTGATTTTGGTTACGATCGGTGATTATACAGGGTGTGAAAACAGGACAAGTTGCCGTTTTTTGGCCATTAGAGGTCGCAATTTTGAAAATAGGGACTTGAAATTTTGCAAAATCCTCGAAGCCTGTTGACTTTGGTTACAATCGGTTAATATACAGGGTGTGAAAAGAGGACAAGTTACAATTTTTTGGCATTTTTGTTCGTGTAAACAAGGACCAACTTTTCCTATTTTCGGTTTCAATTTATAAGTAGAGGTGAAAGTATGTTAGCATTTTTTGTTGACAACATGGTTACCATAGCAACCAACTAATAATATGTAAATCACTAATAAAAGATATAGTATGGTACTTAGGATTGTTTATGAAGCCTAATTTGATACTAAAAAATTGGTTGCTATGGTAACCAAAAATAGTAAAAAATCGTCATAATTCGTCAATCGTACGATTTAGAGATTTGATATTTGCTATTTAGGTAAATATTAAAAAAAAATTAACGATTATCGTTGACAAGTTGATTATCATGGCAACCAATTAATAATATGTATATCACTAATAAAATATATAGTATGGTACTTAGGATTGTTTACGAAGCTTAATTTGATACTAAAAAATTGGTTGCTATGGTAACCAAAAAAAAAACGAAAAAAATCGCATAATTCGTCAATCGTACGCCTTAGAGATTTGATATTTGGTATTTAGGTAAAGATTAAAAACAATTAAGAAGTGACGTTGACAAGTCCGTTACCATGGCAACCAATTAATAATATGTATATCACTAATAGAACTTATAGTATGGTACTTAGGATTGTTTATGAAGCCTAATTTGATACTAAAATATTGGTTGCTATGGTAACCAAAAAAGAAAAAATCGTCATAATTCGTCAATCGTACGACTTATAGACTTGATATATGGTATTTAGGTAAAGATTAAAAAAAAAATAAAAATTGACGTTGGCAAGTCGGTTACCATGGCAACCAATTAATAATATGTATTTCATAAATAAAAGATATAGTATGGTACTTAGGATTGTTTATGAAGCGTAATTTGTTACTAAAAAATTGGTTGCTACGGTAACCAAAAAAAATAAAAAATCGTCATAATTCGTCAATCGATGATATATAGTATTTAGGTAAAGAATAAAAACCAATTAACAATTAACGTTGACAAGTCGGTTACCATGGCAACCAATTAATAGTATGTATATCATAAAACGTAAAACAGGACAAGTTACGGTTTTCTGGCATTTACAGGTCGCAATTTGGAGATAGCGACTTGACATTTAGCATAGAGATAGAGGTCCACGAACCCTCTAAGCCTATTGATTTTGGTTAAGATGTGTTAATATACAGGGTGTGAAAACACGATAAGATACCGCTTTTTGGCATTTACAGGTCGCAATTTTGTAGATAGCTACTTGAAATTTGGCATAGAGGTAGAGGTCCACAAACCCTCAAAGCTTATTGATTTTGGTTACGCTCGGTTAATATACAGGGTGTGAAAACAGGAGAAGTTACCGTTTTTTGGCGTTTACAGGTCCCAATTTTGAAGATAGCGACTTGACATTTAGCATAGAGGTAGAGGTCCACAAACCATCGAAGCCTATTGATTTTGGTTACGATGTGTTAATATATAGGGTGTGAAAACAGGACAAGTTAACGTTTTGTGGCATTTTTGTACTTGTAAACAAGGACCAACTTTTCTTTTTTCGATGTCAATTTATAAGTAGAGGTGAAAGTATGTTAGCATTTTTTGCTGACAACATGGTTACCATAGCAACCAATTAATAATATGTATATCACTAATAAAAGATATAGTATGGATATATGGTATTTAGGTAAAGATTAAAATACAATTAACAATTGACGTTGACAAGTCGGTTACCATGGCAACCAATTGATAATATGTATATCATTAATAAAATATATAGTATGGTACCTAGGATTGTTTATGAAGCATAATTTCATACCAAAAAATTGGTTGCTATGGATGGTAACCAAAAAAAAAGTAAAAAGCGTCATAATTCGTCAATCGTACGACTTAGAGATTTGATATTTGGTATTTAGGTAAAGATAAAAAAAATAACGATTGACGTTGACAAGTCGGTTACCATGGCAACCAATTAGGAAATTATCACGGTAAAATTAGACTAGCGATTGGTAAATCTAATTATAAGGGCTTTCTAATTATAGGCGACGGTACGGATAGGAGCGTGGCAATAATGTGTGACCGAAGGTCACACAAACAAGGCCCGAAGGGCCTCGCGCGTGCCGCAGGCACAGGCGGCCACGCCGCTTGTTACAATGCGCTGCTTACCTCAGGACTCATACCTACACTTTGTTTACATATTCTGAGAATTTAACGAGTAATCTGTAATGCCTCAATAAGTTAAAAATATAAAATTTTTCTCTTGAAATGCGGAATTTAAAAAATTGCTTATTTTTTAGTCCACCTTAAATATCCAATTTTTACAAAAAAACCGTATGATTTTTTAGAGAAATGCAGGGAATAATTTATATTTCCATAAATCAGGTAAAAATATTTAATTTTTCCCTTGAAATGCCGTATTATTAAAAAAATTTTATCCGATCGAACGAAAGACGACACCTTTCCGATGTGTTTTCTCACCGCAAAAGTCATGATTCCAGTATATTTTATTCGTTGCTTGGCAACATGCAATGACTGTACAAGAATAGAAAATAACTGTCCGGGAATATAACATTCCCGTCCTAGGCCGGGAATGTAACATTTCTATTCTATTCAAACGCCTTGTTTGTCAGATCTGACGTCTATCAAAAGTAACATTTAGCTGTAGTTTCCGTAGCTACGTAATAAACTTCATTCAAAACTTGATACATGTTGAGTTTAAATTTAAAACACCGTTTTTATTTAGAGTAATATTTGGCTCTATTTTTATAAGTATGTATTCTAATTAATTTTGATCGGATAAAAAATAGTATGTGCAACTCGTAGGAAAAGCACATTCCTGGACTCCTGTGTTGCTGGCCTCGGCTGCGCCTCGTCCAGCAACTACCATAATCGTCCAGGAATGTTTTGCTTTTCCTCCTAGTTACACAATATACTATACTTTAGTTAGGATTCAACGAAAGAATAAAGGAAGATCTGATAGAAATGTTGACGGCGATAAGGCAAAAGTCATACATTATTTAGTGATTTTTTTACTTGAATTATTATACTTACCTACATACTTACAATTCAATTTCGTGTCAACCAACTATTACATATTGATGTATATCCTACTTCATACATAAATTGTAAAGATATATTTGATATTTTCTATCGTTACATTTTAATAGTAATTTACTAAATAATCCGATTTTATTTCGCCTAAATTAATTTAATGGGTACCTACCTACTTACAGACGTATTATTATACGTCTTTTAAAAATCGGTTTTGTATTTAAATAATTAATGTTTCATATGTTCATAATAATTATTACATACGTAAAAGAGATATATTTTATTTTCTAATTCAAACGTTTTCGTTATAAAACCATAAACCCAACCATAGTTAGGTTTATGATGAAACGCATTAAATCATAAATATTCCCCAAACTAACATTTGTTTTCAGACAACCGGCAATAATGCATGATTTTACCGTCGAATTGCGCGCCATCTCATACCGAGTAGCAAAAGTAAGCGAGCCGAAATCGAGCTTTGGACGCTCGCTTGGGCAAGCGAGAGTCCAAATACAATACGTTTTTATACCGTTTAACTGAGCGTCTATTCGGAGTAGTTAGGTTTATGGTACTTCTATCACACCAGCCAGCATCAATAACACTGCTACTCAAATTTAAAATAAAATAATCACATTTTTATTAATTAAGAATAACAAAATATAGAATTAAATAATGAAACTTAATCAACCACTGGGAGAGCAAAGTATCTAGAAAAGAAAAAAAGCGTGATAAAAAAAATGGTTATACAAAGTTTGAGAGATAAAAGCTAGTCAAGAGAATTAACCTAACTTTCTTTTTAAAAAAGGAGAAGCACTGGTTGCATTCCTTTTATGTCAAGGAACACTATTACATAATTTCAGATTATGGTGATTCAGACCCAAATGTGTGTGAAACTGTACGAGATACATGCCATTACATTATCTCGCAAAATAAGTGTGAACTGTATTAGCCAGCTGGAATGCAATAACATTATGTTTGCTTTTATAAATTGTGTGATAAATATATAACACTATTTTAAATCTAGAAATATTAAAGAGATCCTTAAGTTTATATCATTTCATTTGCATATCATATCATTAATTGAATGCGTTTATATTCTATTTTCTTCAAAAATAAGTTTTTAAGCTGAACTGAGTATCATGTAAGAAATTATAAATAATAAAAGATTCATGCTGGCTAGTCATACGTATCATTATGTTCAGCAAATACACTTTTTGCTTCATTCATGTTCCTGGAAGTCGTAAATTATCGTCTCAATTGATTGGCTCATACAAAGTATTTAACTCACCATAACTTGGCATTATTAAAATCATAAAAATGAATGTCGTGCCGTAGATTACTAGAGCGTGATGAAGTTAGATGATGCGTGTCACAGGAAAGCCATCTATCATTATTAGGGTTGAGAACGTTTGTTAAAAGTATGAAAATACTAAGCGATCTCGCAATTTCCCGATTTTTTTCAAGCACCCACAATCCAAACGTGTTCTGAACCTAATTTACACTAAAGCAATTACAGCCCTCAAAATGACAAGGATTTTGTTCTGGTTATTTTTGTAGAATGCGACCTAATTAGCCTGGGATATACCATTTGTTTTCAGGTCCCCCATAAAAAGTAATCCAACGGAGTCATATCGGGTGAGCGTGGTGGTCAGTTTACAGGAGCGTCATTTCCTCTACCGATCCATTTGTTTGGATACTGTTGATTTAAATAATTGCGGACATTTAAAGTAAAATGTGGTGGAGCACCGTCATGCATGAACCACATAACTCGTCACCGTTGTAATGGAAAATCTTCTAATAAATCTGGCAGCGTATTTTGTAAATGCTCCAAATAATCCACACCATTTAGACGTGGCAGTAAAATGACAGGACCGATAATAAAATCGGAAATAAAAGGTGAACTGTGAGTATGGCTAATGTGTACAGTAATCTGTTGCGGCAGGTAAACCTAATTGAAAATTAACTTTTCAGAACAATTCTGATATACCTAGTAATAAATATACCGGGTGATTCTCAAAAGTGGCTCACCCCTATAACTTTTTTGTTATTAGAGATAAACAAGTGAAATTCGGTGTGTGGGTATAGTATATAAATATGTATTTTTTGACGTATTCAATTATTTTCTGTCACTTCCTATTTAACCGGAAGTGACCCCTACTTTCTTATTTTAAATGGAACACCCGGTATATTTTTACTTATTTCAATAGAAAATCACATTGTGAATACAATGACACCCCACTTGTCACTTTTTGGTATTTATCATCCTAAAATTTTCAATTTTTAATTTTCAGTCTAGAGTGCCATGAATTAGTTAAAACGGTTAATTTTGGATCAAGTTGCCAGGGAAAAATTGTTTCGATCGAGTTTTACTTTTCTTTTGTTTTACAGGTTCATTTAAAGTTTACAAAATCGTATTTATGACGTTTAATAAATTTTTTCAAATAGAACAAGGGTGGCTCATTACCATATCTAGAAATGGCATATTGTTACGAATAATTTGATACCACACAATGGATATTTTGAATAAATATCCAGTTTCATAGTCTGTCTGAAAGCTCTAATAGTTTATTGCGACGGCCATCAACCGTCATCGTTGATAGTGAAAAAAATAAGGAGGCTTTGGAAAGTATTAAAAAAAAGTTTTGCGCATATTAAATTTGTCAGTTTTGGCAGAAATTCTTAAGAATTAATACTTCTTATAATCAAATCGTTATTACAAATTGGCAAATGGAAAATTACAGTGGAAATTAGAAAATTGACATGATGAAGCTTGAAAAATGCCGTTGTTGCAGCACGGCTTTTTGCGGAAAGTAATTCCAACAGACGACATCCCGCTCGTCATTATTCTCCAAAAAAGGAGCAAAAACTTCGAAACGAGACCGAAGATGGTAATTTTTAATAAAGAACTGATTATAAAAAATATTGTTTCTTAAGAATTTCTGCCAAAGCTGACAAACTTAATATAGCTCGCAAAAATGTCATAACATTTTTTTCATACTTTCCAAAGCCTCCTGATTTTTTTTCACTATCAACGTTGATGGTTGATTGCCGTCGCAATAAACTATTAGAGCTTTCAGACAGATTATGATACTGGATATTTATTCAAAATATCGATTGTGTGGTATCAAATTGTTCGTAACAATATGCCCTTTCTAGATATGGTAATGAGCCACCTTTGTTCTATTTGAAAAAATTGATTAAACGTCATAATTACGATTTTGTAAACTTTAAATGAACCTGTAAAACAAATGAAAAGTAAAACTCGATCGAAACTATTTTTCCCTGGCAACTTGATCCAAAATTAACCGTTTTAACTCATTTATGGCACTCTAGATGGAAAATTAAAAATTGAAAATTTTAGGATGATAAATGCCAAAAAGTGACAAATGGGGTGTCATTGTATTCACAATGTGATTTTCTATTGAAATAAGTAAAAATATACAGGGTGTTCCATTTAATATAAGAAAGTAAGGGTCACTTCCGGTCAAACCGGAAGTGACAGAAAACAATTGAATACATCAAAAAATACATATTTATATACTATACCTACACACCGAATTTCACTTGTTTATCTCTAAAAACAAAAAAGTGAGCCACTTTTGAGAAACACCCGGTATGTGCTATATTATTATGGCAATCATTTGCAACTACTACAAGTTCACACTAGAGTTCACTTCTAACTGGAATCAGCACACTCCCCCCTGCGTTTTGCTACTAGTTTTGACTATTGCCTGATGCACCAATCGGGACGAGAGCGAAAAGGGGCTATAGTGATTTTTTAAATTTCTTCAAGATACTTTAAATAGCCTTAGTTCAGATTTTTCTCTGATTTCAAACATTTATCTCTAAATTCATAGCGACCTTTCTGATGAACTTTCGTAGGTTCACCGCGTTTTATAATATAACCTTAATCTTTCCTTGTTGCCTAATTGGTACTTTTTAGCCACTGTGAAAGTTTTTCGTCAAAAGATGTATGTTCGTCTACAAATATTCCTTTGAATTTAATAAAATGCTTATTGGAACACATTTATTGAGGTATGCTTCTGCAAGCGGTGGTAAGCTAACATGATTTGTCATAAACTGTATGTATGAAGATTATAATAGAAATTTAAGATACATGTGGCATAAAAACATTATTAATATACGTGTGTGGAAGTTTGCACGACGCCGACGAGTGCGTAGCAAAAGATGTGTACCTACACAGCAGTATCATATACTGTTGTGTGGGTAAAAGGTTCCGAGCATTTTGGTGAACCATTATCCAAAGTAGGGAAAAAGGTATGAGAAAAATTAGAAAAGCCAATAAAAAAATATTAAGGAAATTAAATACAATTTGGGAAAAGACAGATCGGTAAAAGAAAATTTTTATAAAAGAAAATGCCAGCGTAAGTGTTCCACAAAAATCTCTGAGATATCGGGCCATAGCCCGATATCTCAGGGAAGCAACGAAATTGGTTATTGTCATGTGTTGATATATTGCGTAGAAAAACAGAAGCCGATTATAGTATACAAGGCACAATTCTTTCAAGTATTATATAAATTGGAATGATAAAATCTTGGAAGTTTGTCAGCAGTTTGTATTGAAGACATAAAAATATCTGTAAAATAGACCAGAGAGGCAAACACATCTCTGTCAATAGAACAAGTGCCGAAATGACCAAGAGTTTAAACATTTATAATGGGATTGCCAGGTCAATTTTCTCACTATTACAGGAAAAAAAGCTTTCATAAAAATTATTTACCACAAGACTTAAGAAACATTAGCTTTTTGTATAGACCTTTTATAAAGCATGAACAGTCTGCTGGTATAAACAAAAATAATTGATTCTTTTAAAGTTTTCAAAAGTATCTTAAAAAAAGATTTAAAGCTTGCTTTCATCTGCATAAAAAGGACAAGTGTTCGATGTGTGAAAAAAGGAAAGACAAATATTTTCAAGAAAATGATAATTTCAAAGAGAATTATAAGAATCGTATCAAAGCAAAAGAAGATAGTAAAAAGTTATTTTTGGAAGATGGAAAAAGTAAAAAACAGCTTAGAACAGTATGCTCCAGTTTTGATCTGCAGAATGTTTTAAATACTCTCTCCATGGTGATAATATGTTATTGTATTACTCAAGGAAATATGCATTTTATAATGAAAGTGTAAATGAAGCACCATCGCGAAATGGTTACTGATTTTTATGAACTGAATCGGATGGAAATCGTGGCTGCAATGATGTAATTTCCCATACTAGGCGACAGAGATGTAAAAAATGTTATTTTGTACTGCGATAGTTGCTCAGGCCAGAATGAACACAGAGCCATGTTAGATTTCTTAGAGACATTCATTAAGTCATCAAATAGTATCCAGACTGTTAAAATAGTTTTCTTGTGCCGAGACATACCTATATGCCCGTGGACTCAGTACATACTACCATTGAGAGGTTTATTTAAAAAAGGATTATTTGGGTACCTTCAGAATGGAACACTCTCATATCAAATTCTAGAATGAACCCTCAATCTTTCACAGTTACTTCAATGCAACACCATGACTTCAAAAATTGTAAGAAATCAAGCGAATCATTAATTTTCCTCAAAAAGATATATAAATTAGCAAAATAAATCAAGTTTATTTTCAAAAGGAAGTGGAAAGTTTTAAAATTAAATACAACTTCCAAAAACAACGAAGAATTAAACAACCAAAAATGTGGTGAGATTTTTTAATGCTTTAATGACTTATTAATGCTATTTCTGTGCATTATTTACATGATTTTTTTCTTTTTTTTTAGGTAGAAGACGACAGGAGAACGTTTTATTGCCAGAATATTGTATAAACGAATTCTGTCCATATCTGAGCCTAATAAGAAGGATTTGAGTTGTGCCAAAATAATGCCACTCATGTTCGATTTCGCAACGAATACTTAAAATTAAAAGGCAAAACATCCATAAGAGATGCGTTGGCTGACACGGATGATGATGAAGAGGATTTGGAAAAAACTCTGTGGAAAATAATTAAAAAGTTTCAAATTAATTTGTATTTAAATAATTATATGTTTAAAATATTGTAATAAAAATTTAAAAATATGAAATATAATTTTTTATCGTGCATCTGTAAGTATAGGGTGTCTCGTTTAAGAGGGGCCTATACCTTATCTCGAAAACTACGGGGGTTGGAAAACAAAATTTAAATACAAAAGTTATTCCTAGTAAAATGATCTTTATTTTTTTTGTATTGTTTTAATCGTCACTTTTTTATAAGTATACAGGATGGTCAAAGAAAGTTACACTTTTTTAAATGAAACACCCTATATTTTATTACATTTTTGGATTCTACTTAAAAATCTAAGCATATTTGATGTATGATGTTATACCTCTAGAGTTAGTAGTTTCCCAGCTATAAACAGTTGAAAATCGGTACTTTGGCTACTTTTTACCTTGGTAGCAAGAAGACCATTAGAGATGGTGTAAAATTAATTTCACATTCCTATCTTAACTTTTCGAGAGCTATCTGACGGTACTAATTGGCAGGTGGTACCATGCGTACCAAATCTGGAACCTCGGTAGGTACCATCAGTTAGCACCATCAGATAACTTTTGGAAAGTTAAGACAGAAATGCGGAATTCATTTTTCTCCACCTTTAATGGTATTCCTGCTACCAAGGTGAAAAGAAGCCAAAGTACCGATTTTCAACTATTTATAGCTGTGCAACTACTAACTCTAGAGGTATAACATCATACATCAAATATGCTTAGAATTTTAAGTAGAATTAAAAAATATAATAAAATATAGGGTGTTTCATTTTAAAAATGTAACTTTGTTTGACCACCCTGTATAAAGGAGTAACGATTAAAAAAATACAAAAAAAATAAAGATCGTTTTACTAGGAACAACTTTCGTATTTAATTTTTTTTTGCAACCATCGTAGTTTTCGAGATAAGGTATAGGCCCGTCTTAAACGGGCCACCCTGTACATACAGATCACGTTTCTGCAAAATAATGTACGTGTGCGTTTACATTCAAATTTATTATTGTTAAAAAACTTTGTGTTCTGTGAAATTAACGTAAGTACAATAAAAAGGTTTAAATAATACATTTTGAATACACTATTTCATATTATTGATTTCTCCCAACTAACATAGATAGTTATTAATTTTCAGTTTGCAACAATCTTAGAATGGCTAAGCGAAAAATGCATGTTTCCAAAAATGTTCATGGGGTTACTAGTTTGGTCACCGTCTATCTTTAGACGGTGGTTTGGTGAAAAGGTATTGATATTAATAAAGCCTTATCACAGTGTATAGTACAATATTTATCTACGCCAATCGTCAGTGCCCCTTAAAAAAATTGGAAAAAATAATTTGCGCTGGTTGCTACAAGCAGAAAATTAAAGCCAAAATTATCTAGATAGGTACCAGTTGAAAATAAAATTCCAACTTGTATTTTTTAAATGAAAAATATTCTTGCTTTGATTTTAAAAATATATAATATGCCTGCACTTGCTGTGGTCGTTCTTAAAATATTCGATAATAAATATATCAGGATTTATACCTAAGTGGTGTTGTTTTAATCTGATAATGGATTCTGACGGTGAAGGAAGAATCCTCTAACTTTTGTGTTTAAAGTCTTTCCTAGCTCTAAAAATAAAGGCTGTAGGTGGGTGCTAAAATATACAGGAAAACCCTGTACATATGTGCGACAATAACTTCAATGCATTTAAATTCATAGATAGGTCAAAGAAGAGGAAATTCACATGAAAGTGTTCGTAAGGGCCTTAAAAATTACCGCTTTAGGGCTTATAAATTTTATAAAGTTCAAAAACTGAGAGGCATAAAGAACACAGGCTCCAGTTCAGCGATTTAGTATTAGATATATTAAACAATAATAGGGATGTTTTTAAGAACATATTATGGACAGATCAATAAATTCAGCTGCCAGCTTCTCCACAAGTAGCATATCAAATCGCTAAAATTTCAAACAATGGACAACTCAGAATCCAGACTTTGTAAGTGAAGTGCGGTTTCAATGTCGTGAAATAGTAGATATGTGGGGTGGAATACTACGTAATATAATAATAAGGCCATAATATATATTTTTTTGAAAATACGATGAGTGATCCACTTTATTGCGATTTTCTAGAGAATTATGTAGAACAACTTGAGAATCTGCCTCTAAGGAAATATGAACGTATTATTTTCCAGCATGATGGTGCTCCACCACATGTAATACTGGTAATACAAAGAGTGCGATTCTATCTTGATATGCATTTTAACGCATGGATACGACGAAATGGGACAGCAAATAGCCCCGATTTAACACCGCTGAATATTTTTTTATGGGAATATAAAAAAAAATCACAAATTGCACATTAACAACATAGAAGATATTAAGTTTTTTATTAGGCAAGATATCAATATATTAAATGAACAGGACAGGAACCACATAAAATAGAAAATGCGTCAGATCACCTACAGACAAGTTTTGAAGGTGTTGCTAATCATGGAGGGAACATTCCTACCGACCAGTAAAATATACTGTTGATTTGTTACAAACTGAAATTTTTATCTAGATTTAGATACCAATTAATTCAGTTTTTCTTTTAGTTAATTTACTTTATTAAAGAATGTGAAATATATCAAATACGGTATTGCTGGTACTGGTACTGGGTTTGAACAAATTTATCGAATGGTGACATAATATACAGGGTGGATCATTTAAAAAATACACACTTTTCATTTCCCCTGTATAACTGAATTATTTTCAGCATTTGAAGTACAAAAATGTCCCATCCATGGCGATTTTTTCTTTCTTGGGGTACGATAAAAATAAAAAAGTTGCAGGGGGTGGTACTTTATAGCTTGACACCCGGTACAGATTTTGGAGATTTTTAAAATGTTCGTTACCACTGGTGATTTCTGTTGGAAAAATGTGTTAGTGTTGCATGCACTATTGTGATGTAACATGTAGAAACCTTCATTATTAGGTATCTGACTTGATCGTGGCTTCTTGACTCTTTCCATCGGATTATTCTATGACATAATTTTAATATTCATTTTTACAATTTGTAAAGCTTGCGATAATAGTGGATTACGCCTCAAAAGTAACGCACTGTGGTAAGTGAGCCATTTCCTCGTAAAATGAAAATATCATATACATATAACCACAAATATAAACATTATCTACAAGGACAAAGTTATACAAAACCATATTAAATCAAACTGTTTCAGTACTTGAAAAAAATATTTGACTTTTATTAGAAATTGCTATTAAACGCATTAGCTGAGATTAAATCTTTTAAAGCTGATTGAAATAAGACAGGATGTGGTTTCGATTTGGTTTGACAAAAACATGCCCGCCGATATTGCACTTTTAAAGCTAATTTAAACACTAATTGGCTTGCGGGTGTTCCACACGTGTAACAACTGAAATATTATTTAAATTTTATTCGGTGAAAGTATAAAATTATATTTTATCGGGATAGTTTTCGGTTGCGACATATTCTTGTTACCGACCAAGTCTTTCTATTTGAAGGTAGGGTGAAAACTTTGATAATATTGGAAGGTTTTACGGCTTCCAATTTGTATGCATTTTAGATTCTTTAAATTTATACCTACTGCTAGTTAAAACTGCACTTTTTATGTTTTAGTTAAAACATATTTCTACTACTTTACATGGTGTTTTCCATCGGAAATAGGAGAAAGTATATATAGTAAGTACATACAAGTTGGAATAAAGTACATACAAATTTAAGTTTTCTCCTGTGACATATACTAGGTCTTGCAGGAAGATAATCATACAACAATGGAAAAGTATATATTATTTAAATACCATGTTATACTTTACTTGAAAAATCTTTTCTCATATTTCAAAAATACGTATCTATTTCAGCAATGTTAGAGATTTAAAATTGAAAATACAAATGTTTACCAATTTTGCAATTCTTAGTGTAGTTTTACTTTGATTTCAATTATTGTATAGTTAATATTACATTAACTTGCTTCACTACGTCTGGAGAAATATAAACATGGCTTGGTACCAACAGTACCAAGTCTCCTTACGGCTAGACTTTTCCTGACACAAATTGTTAGATGTTATCTCGGATGTTATATTAAACCTTAATTAATCGGATACTTTAAGTTGCGAATATACTCTTAATAAGATTAATTAATTGGATTCTTGCAATTTGCTTTCCATATATTGTTATTAGAAATCTTGAAGGAAATGGGCATTATGAAATATCGAATAGTAAAAAAAACATTGGATGTTTATAATCCTCACCATGGAAAAACAATATTCTTTTGGAAAATATTTTAATCCGAAATATAAAGAACATGACATTTATTATCTACTACCTTTATAGAGTTTCACTTTATTGCGTACTTTTGTAGTCATCAGCAACCAATACCACCAGAAGTACCGAAGTCGCTAGTCATTAATGTTTTGTTATAAGAATAACTTTTTTAATTCATTCAGTGATCCATTCACTTAAAATTGAAGAAAACTTTATTGAAGCGAAAATTTATTTAGGCGCGTTAAGCATAGTTTTTCCTGAGTACTAAATGAGACTGAGCCGTAACACGGGACTTTCTGCTATGTAACACTTCCTGGGTATTGAAATGAGCCATCACGCTCGAGATGGGAGCAAAGTATCGAACGTGCAAAGTTTCGAAAACGTTCGTTTCACTTTCGCCTCGGGGGCTCAAGAAAAGGAAACTAACCAGGTGCTAATCAAAACTAACCCAAGACATACCCAAAATCAAGAAAATAATCATTTTGTCGAAAGCTTCGAGTCCGCTCAGGATTTTCGATACTTTGCACATTCGATATTTTGTGGCTTTCCCATCACGCTCAACTCAACTATGTAATTCTCATTCGGGTGAAGTCGGCATCGACTTCAACGCAGCGGGAAAGAGAAGCAGTCACCGGAGCGATAGCCTAAGCGGCGCAGGTCGCTGCTACTCGTTCGGCAGTACTCCATTGATGATCATTGATCTCATATTTTAGTTAAACCTATTAGAGTACGATATAAATGAAGAATATCAATACGGAGAAACTTTACCCAAGTAATTGATACAAGTTATAGCTGTATAATGTATATATTGTTAATATTATTATTTTGTGAATATAGAACAAGAACACACAAAATACTTGTATTTTATAATATTAATCTCGCCTTGTTGAAGTCTAGTACACTTTTCATTGGTTAGTGAATTAGACTGAGCCGTTATGCGTCAGCCTCGTGATGCTCGGCTAAAGTTGGCTCGAGTAGGCTATTTAATTGAAGTGAAAACATTTTTTCCTGGGTAGTGAACCCACTGAGCTCTCACTCATCAGGCTCGTCATGCTCGGCTATTTTAGATATTTAGCACTTTTTTCGAAAACGGCTACGAGTGGGAATTTGGCACATTTTTAGAAAACACTTGGTGGTAGCTGACGGCCATTCATTTTTGGCGATACGATTCCCCATTTCTGAGTTATTATGTCACGAGTACGAAAAAATGTATTCAATTTTATTAAATTATTTGGACACGTTTTTTTTTATGGTCCTCCAAACCCTATTCAAATTGGCGTATTTTTTGGGACATGTATATTTTTGAGATCGGGTTCACTTTGGGTTGTTCTAGTGCCAAAAAAGTCGCGGGAATCGAAAAAATGTATGTGTTAATTTTTTTTCTCCCAAAACATATACTTTTGTACAAAATTTTAGAAGTGATGATACCTTTTATACAGGGTGAGCTAGTTAAATTTAAACTTTTCACCAAATTTTGTACAAAATTTTAGAAGCGATGATACCTTTTATACCGGGTGAGCTAGTTGAATTTAAACTTTTCACCATTTCGAGTTTTGACACGACATGTCATCATATAATATTTTATTACTGCAAATCGAAGAATTTGGAACAATCAGTACCTTAACCCTACGGTAAATGGTATATCCGTAATACAGTTATTACAGATAAATTTAGAGTGTTCCAAGCAGAGATACGATTTACATTTCTCGTAAAAATATTTGTTTTTTCTGTCTTTGCAAAATTTGCAATGTCCTTTTTTGCTGGTTTCAGGACGCGCCCTTTGAGGAAAAAAATTGTTTTCAACTCGACCTGCCAATTGCTCCCGTATACGCTCAAACCTAAGATTTAAAAAAAAATCCTTTCGTTCTATACTGTCCGCTTCCTAATTGTTAGTACGGTGGATAACGAATGCATTGATAATTTCAAAAAACAGATTATTTTTACAAAAAAAATATAAATAACAACAAAATAACAAAATATACCACCTGCAATATTTAGTACGCCATGCCAGATAACCATCGACCACCTACGAGTGTTTCTGGCTACATTATACTTGCTACATAGTTGGTCTGCACTAGCAACTCCTCCTTTGGTGACATTATAAAATGTAATAATCTCCGGCTTTTATTTATCTCCGGTCTCCTGATAGAAATTGTTATCATGGTGAAGGGTTGATAACATTAGTACACAATTTCCTCTTTTTGGAACATACGACACCAAAGTAATGTCTTCTGTAAATCCAAACATTATGTGCTAAAAATTCTCAGTATTTTGTTTTTACAAAATCAGGAAGAATTTGTCTTTTATTTTTACAGATCTTGCCAACCCCTATCAGTTTATGCTCGCTAAGCGGCTTCGTAGCAACCGCTACACTAGTAAACCAATTGTTCATTATGTTACGAATGGTTCCATGTAATGGTTTTGTTATGCGCACCACTAAGTAATTGGTATTATTGCTAATTGCATAAGGTCCTTCTGTTTGTGAGCCTCCATAAATATCCATGTTTACTGTATAGTATGTTCTGGAATTTGTAAGCGCCAATATTTTGAGGCCATACTTGGCAGGCTTATTTGCGATGTACATTCTAAAACTGCACCTACCACGAAATGCCCACAACATTTCATCAAGTGTCGCATATTCCCCAATTACATAGCTATGTTTGCAATTGTTCACAAAAGCCACGAAAGCAAATTTACTGCTGCTAGTTTGTCATCTTTACGCCGTTCTTTCCTTGTGTGAATGTTGTCCAATCTAATAGAAGCTAACAAAAAACGGAAACGGTTAATTCCCATAGTAGTCGGAGAAATCATACAGCCAGTCCCATCGCTCGTCCAATATTCCTCTAAATTCATTTGTCCACCGTCTAGAATGCCTGCTATATATAACCAACCAAAAACTTCCTTGATTGTAGCTTAATAACTGTAGCAGTTGTATCTTTTGTTTTATAAGTAGGTATTTCATTTCTGCGGATTTTGGCTATGTAAATGTTTGTATTTACCACTTTAAAATTTATCATATCTTCATCTACTAAACAGTTCCAACATTTTTGCGCGGTTTTAACAGTACGAGCTCTTCCTCGACTACCAGGTAGATGGGTAATAACGTTGAAACTTCTTGTACGCACATTTTTGGGAGGGCATACACTTTTCATTTGATACCAACCTTTCCTTTATAAATACATGTTAGTATGTGCTCATTTTCAATATCAATATTCTCTAGCTCCAGCTCACTGTTGCTATCATGTTCACTCAGCTCTTCATACTCAGGATCAGCCTCTGAATCATTCTCGTCATCTATTATGTACGCTTCATCTGTATCTACTTCTTCATATAATTTTAAAAGGCGTTCGGTCTCTTTTTTTTATACGAGCACATGCAAAAATCGCAACGAATATAAAAATACACGCATATTCAACTCGACTTTTTGCAATAAACTGAACGTTAATTACGGCGGCGCGGCGCGGCGTGACTTGCAATAATGAATGCCTCGGATCTGACATTTAACGTTCTTGATGGGGTCTGTCAGGCCCAAGCGCCATCTCTCAGCAGCGCAGCGCCGCGAATATAATTATTTTATTGATTACAAGAATCCATAATATGACTCTCTTTAAGAAGGTTTTGCAGTTTAGAGTTGGTATGGTCCTGTCAGACTCAAGGCATTTATCGCAGGGTTGAAGAGGAGAGCTATATATCAAAAAATTGCATCGAGATGATTTTTTTTTTGATTTCCAAAAAAAACAATCCGAGAACTTTAAACCCCGATATCTCTGCTTTAATAGTTATTTATGTACCAAGGGTATTAAGTAGATGTTTATGCCCTGAGGGCGACAATGTTGCAAACCCCCAGAGGGTTTATAAGTCGCCCGAGGGCGTACACATTTATTAATACCCGTGGTGCATACAAACTTTTATGTCATACTAGTTCGTTATTGCATTCACAATATGTAAATATTTAGAAAAATACGAATTCAATTCAATTATTTGAGTTCATAAAGTGTACTTTATGCCCGCACGGGCCATAAAGTGGACTTTATGGCCGCAAGGGCATAACGTAATCCATTATGTAAATGGTATCTAAGGTATAAAAACACAATATTGTACTGGTATGACATAAAAAACTTTTCGTACGAGATCGGGAAATTCGGAAAATTCGATGACAAAGGGAAACATGCAGAAAATTGTAAAACCTTCTCAATTTTCTAGCATTGCTTTTGATGTATGGCATGGGAAATTTCGAAAAATGCATCTTCTAATATTTTGATCTGACGTTTAGGTTAAAATATATAGATTTATAATAGTATATTATGATATAAGTGTATAAGAGGGCCTTTAAAGCACGCGCGACATATTTCAAAACACGACGCGCAGCGGAGTGTTTTGTAAGTCGCAAGGGCTTTAAAGGCCTCTTATACACGTATATCATACGCTATTTTTTTATTACGAATGCATCATAATCCCAAAAATGTTTTAAATATTAAACTTAAGGGATATATTGACGAATATATTAATCTGTCACATTTGACATGATCAAATGTTTCTATAGCAACCTTTAAAAAAGTAGGCGCAGCATAAACATCATTTCAAGCACGCTGCAGCGTGCGATAATCGTTGATTATGATGCATGCGTAATAAAAATGTAATTACGTGAACTCTCCTTGACAATGGTTTAAAGCTGGAAAATGGGCCAGGATCGGCAAATGTGACGTTTCTTGGTGATTAAGTGCAATTCCTGAAGATTTTATGGTAGAATTCGAGGTAAATTTTTAGTTTCAACATATCGATACGTATAATTTATCTGGTAAGTACCTAAGTAGATTTAGTTGCCTGAAAACTCATATAGGAGAATTTGGAGATTTTTATGGGAGATTTCGAGCTTAAATTTTAGTTTAAACGTCGTTTATAGCATTTGTGGTAAGTACGTTCAAAATATTTCTTCATTTTGCAATTATTCGGATCATTTCCTCCATTTTTGTATTCCACACAAATCATGGAGGCATCACACACTTTATTAAGTATTATTTTTTTTGCATATATACTAGGACCATATACTTACTTATGCAGCTTTTGATGCTCTTTGCAGTTTTTACTTCTCTCGTGTGTTCTTAAGTACAAACAATATTTTTATAATTTTATTGGTCGTTTGCAACATTAATTTAGAAGTAATCTTCTAAATGCTACTAACAGATTTCTCAATGAAGTACTCTTAGGCTTCCACCCTCCATAACCTATTAAACAGGTAATATTGGCTCTCCATCTATGTAAATCCAATGAATTCTGATGCTCGATAACATTTTCCATTTACATGTCTCATTCATATCTTAATAATTTACATGCAAAATAGCTTAGATGTTAATTAATTCTTTTGTTCTACGTGCAGATATGTGCATTAAAATTAAAATTCTACATTTTTTATATGCTCAATTTTTATTCTAACCAATTTCTAACCTCAAAATGCTTCAGATATTCCAATTTTCATAACAATATAAAACGTCGTGTTTTATTAAACATTTCTGAATATTTATTTGTCATAATATGCAAACACTTGGTATCTGTAAATGATATTTTTTATTACGTGAGAATAATTTTAACGCTGTCGTTACAAGAAAATTACATAATATTAAAATTAGATACGGCACTAATTTTACTGTACAAAAAGTCACATTTTTGTTATTGGCACAATGCCGAGTCTTAGGTTAAAACACGTTTATTTTTTTTTAGGGCACAGTGTGTAATATCGATTACCGAATATATAGTAATGTACTTGCAAAATTGTAAATTATTCAATATTTATAATTAAGATTATGTACAGGGTGATACCCCATATTTCGACCAATTGAAATTTACTTATCTTCGTTATTATTAGGTTTGGAAAGAACTATAAATCAGAAAGCTTTTATTAGTTAACTATGAAAAAATACTAAAAGTTAGCTAATATATACTATTCACTAAACGTGCTAATAACAAAGATATATAATGGTCAAAATGTGGAGGATCATCATGTACTTAAACAAATTGGTCTATTATTACAGCTTCATTTAAAGCTCCTTTTCAAATGTAGCCCGTTCGTTAGTCACGAAATGCTTAAAATAAAAAACCTATTGTGTGTATTTTAGACATAAGCAGGGTGTTCCAAAAGGTATGATCAGTAATTTAGGGCGGTACAGATTAGATCAAAATAAGATAGGACTTCATATAACCTTTTGTACTATGACCCCTTCGTACCCAGATATTAGCACTTAAATGTCAATAATGTAATAAACAAAAAATATTTATTGTAAAAGCAATAATTGAAGCCTTACAACTAAACAGCTCCAATCTTTAGATAACACAGTCGCAGTAACAGAATTTTTGAAGCAGTATTGAAAGACCTCTTAATACATTTTTGGTGTGCTAATTAGTAACCAATTTATTTAACATGCTGAAGTAAAGCAAATATATAAGAATAAAATATATAAAGACGAGATGACAAATATTTATCTAATTGTGAAATTTTTAAGACTTTAAGCAGCATGAATTATTTCTTCTAGGCAAGCCACTATTCCTCGAAATGATCTGTGAACTAAATAAACATTATTTATATTATTAATAACTTTGAAGGCTGCCTTGATTCGATTTTTCATATGAATGTCTAATACCCATTTGGAATAACTCCATCCTTATTTATCCGCCATTAATCAGGTGAAGTAAAACGTTACCAATGAAAATGATCGTCGATTTCTAATTGGATGTTACGTCAAAAGTTCGTTATCCTCATTATACAACGCAAAAATACACTACCAAAATGCGATATTCCGATGAATCCAAAAAATTTATGCTTAATGTAGTAAGTTATTTTCAAAATGATTTAGTATCTCGAT
>MU193403.1:12749-23860 GCA_016904865.1 Pissodes strobi | reverse complement strand
TATATATTATTTAATAAGATCTTTTGATATAAGGTCATAATTTTAAAATTTTCTTGGTTGGTACTTCAGGGATTAAAATGAATTTTACTCTATAGATAATAAAAGTATATTCTTAACCTCTAAATAGCAAAAGCCACACTTAGAGTGCAAAAAGTTGGTTGGGTTAGTTTAACCTTCCTATCTAGTCATAATTAAACAATATTTTTACGCAAGACGCAAATGTTTTTTGAAAAGTACAGCTCATTACTTATTCTACAGATTAAGTAAACTAAATTATGTCATCTGATTTGACAAGGTATTTAATTTGCAAAAACCCAGAATTAATTATCTAAATAATATACTGTGAAGAGCTTCAATTTCTTAATTAAGAAATAATCGAAAAATATTGATTGCTTAGCTAATAAATAAATATTTCACTTTTCGCTTACGTATACTTTATTTAATGCTAACAGTCACCTATGTACAAGGTTTTCTTGTATATTTTACCACCTAACTACATCGTTTATTTTAATATTTAAAAGCTCTAAATGCAAAACTTGTAGGGTTTTCCTTTTTCATGAAGCACTATTATTTATTTTCAAATTTTAGAAAGAGAACGGCGTAAAATTATGATTTAGATTCGAAGGCAATGATCTTATGATAATCTGTGCTTATGACGCACAAAACTGGCTCGTGTGTCGCATCATTAGACTGAGTAGGCTATAGTAGCCATAAGTGGTAGAATGGAACGGCAATCGAAATAATCCAGTGACTCTAGTGTGTCGACATGTGTTAAAGTCAACCCTAGATAAAAGTTGGGACAATCTATGCTCCCAGATATTAATTTTTATAAAAAGCTTATATCTATAAATTTTCTTCTACTCTCCAAAGAAGGCAAACGATAAGGTTTTTATTTCAGACTAAGAATAATCTGCTCTCTGCGCACAAAATTGTTCTGAACACCCTTAATCTGGTCAATATAAATACGATAGTGAGGGTTCCAAACCAAACAACCATATTCTAAAATTGACACTTAGCAATGAACAATACAATAATATAAAAGTATATGAAACCCACAGCTACCCTACATATAAACCACAACACTTTGAAAGACCTATAGCAGCGACAATATTCACATGAGGCTGAAATGATAACCTACAATGTAAAATGACTCCCAAATCCCTGATTTGCTGCACTCTTTTTACGTCACATCCAGCAATATTTTATTGCTGGAAGTGAGATTAAAATTTATCTTCACTTCCAACAATAAAGTATTCATTTATAAAAAGTTTGGAAATTCTGACAAAAGTTATGGTATGGTATAGCATTTGTCAACGTTCAGGGTCTTGACGTTAGCTAGCCACCAATCTTAGAAGCTTTTGAAATTACACTGCCTCCGATCAAAATCAATTCTTGTGTCTTTAAATATCTTGAAAAGCTTCAAGTCATCCGCAAACATCTCAAAATCGCTATGTCTAATGGATATTGCTTATACCGTTCATAAAAAGTTCGCTACAATGTGATCCTTGAGGCACCCCAGCAGGCACCTCGATAACTCTGGACAAGTATCCCGCAATTTTGAAATACTGAGTGTGGAGTGACAAAATGCTCTCCACCCAACAAAGAAGACTGTCGGAAAACCCCAGAGTCAGAAGCTTTGTAATGAGCAGCCCCAGGTGGATTCTGTCAAAAGCTTTGAGAAGTCTGGTTATACAGAATCAAGCTGGTACCTTCAAGGCAGTAGCAATACGGTGATGGTATTCAATAAGACTGGCTTCAATTGATTTTCTCTTTGTAAATTGATACTGTTCTCAGTAATAATTTTTGAGAGATAATTAGTAAAAAGGAAATCAAATACTTTAGGGATACCTATCAGACTGAGTCCAATCAGCTCCATCATTTTGTACATCCTCCTTTAAATTGGACTTGTAGATTGGTTTTATAAAACTATGCCTTGCAAATTCAGGAAACTGCCCTGAACTAAGAGATAAACTAAATAATATTTTTAAAGAATCTGCCAAGGTGAAAGCACAGTTCTTTAAAAAGACAGATGATATACCATCAGGACCATATATGTTAGCTTGGAGGGAAATTTATAAATTCTATCAATAATATCAGCGACCGGGGCTTTAAAGTATAGATAGCTTTAAAATAAAATTTAATATCGATATCGTGCTTTGGAGAGTAAGTAAACTGATGAAAAATAATTTTTGTGAGCAATCTTTGTTTGCGTTATCAATCCCCGAGGTTCTGCTGTAAACCAGATTTGAAAGAATGAAATATTAAATATCTTAATGGAGTCAATATCCACGTTTTGTCAACTATCCAATCAATACATATAAGATCATCGTAAATAGTATTATGATTACCATTTTTAAAACTGTAGTACATTTCCTTATATGCTAGATTACCCAGTCTCCGAACATTAAAATTTATAACAATAAGTATATGATGGGTACTCTTTGGGAGCAAGAACTCCTCTGTTATATTTACCTTCAAACGAATAAAATGAGAAAAAAGTAGATCTAATACTTTACCTCTGCTGTTAGGTATGTCATTTATTTGAAATAAATTTAAGATACCAAAATTATGAGCCAATTGTCGAGCCGGAGAAGTAATGGACAAAACCACTGCATACCCTAAAGCATCGTTGCTCCAGAAAGCATCCGTTTTTTTATACCAAGAAGATGGTCCTTGTGTGTAAAACAATAGTCTCATTAAATCTTAATTTTTCATGAGTTTAGAAAAGCTGCATAGCAAATAAAACTGAAGCAATATCGATATAATCGAAACAAAAAACTGGAAGCAAAAGATACTTTATGGAGATACCGATATTCTTAAAAATATTAATATTATTTCTCGTAGTCGTAAGTAAGAGGTTTTCCAAGATATCACTTATTCTGACACTTTGAATATAGTATGCAGTTAAACGAATATTTCATCTGTTAATTAATAATAGGCAGGAAATAGTATTAGCCACGATCAATAAATTAGCGCTCTTCTTGAGCTACATCATAGAAAATTTGCACAGAAGACAACAAGTAAATCGCTATACAATGCTTACATTTAAGCCAGATAATCGCATTTGTTTCCTGTAATTGCCTTGTTAAACAATAATCAGTCAATTCACAAATAATTTTAATTTGTTATTTCTATTGAACGAATTATTACAAGCAGATTACCTTGAATACACCCAGTTGAAGTCATTTATAACGCAATATATATATATAGATCACCAACCTAATATAACATAGTGGCTTGTGAGTCAACGGGATATTGTCTAATACTCGGTAGTATAAAAAAATCATGTCCGGTATAGGGCAGCATAATCTTTGTGTGATCATTAATAAAATGTATATTTAGTGTACATACTGTTTTCTAAAGAATATACAAAAATTTGGTACCAATTCCTTACTTTCCTGGTAATATGGTTTTACAGGATTCTCTTTCTGGTTCCACCGGTACCAAGTACGTCCTAATATGCCGGATGACTTAAAGGACGTTTCCTAATGGAAATATCCCCTTTACATTTAGTGAATTTTCTATTATGGTTGGTTAAATTTAGTTAATAAATTTCTTCGCGGAATTTTACGCCAGTAAGTGTCACACACTATAAAATGAAAGATCTTTTCATCCTGATTTAAAAAATATATAACGTTTACATTTGCTGTGGCCATCTTTGAAATATTTGATAATAAATATTACCAAATATGCCTGCATACACATATTTGTCAAACCATAAAATAACAAACGAAATTTTTTTATTTTAGTGAAATTTCATGATGCTGGTTAAAAATACAAAAGTTGGTATTGTTTGATAGTTTTGCGATGCTTTCTTGCTTTATGTGATGACAGATTCTGGCGCCGGTTTAGGAAATTCGAATAGCTGTTGCAGGCCTGATATATCCATCTCCTGGTAATTTAACCAAGAAGATAATTGCCACAGAAACAATTATTCCAACAACAATACGATATTTATTTCTATATATTTTTACCCTTAGCAAAGTTACCAAAAGATATATCAATCCTTAAAGCTTTTTTCTATCTCTAATATGAGTAATAGCCCTGTACACCATAATTTTAATCTACTGTATACCATTTTTGCTGAGTTGGCCCTTGGTTTGCTGCAATTGTAATACTTACAATTATTTTAAACATTTATTTATTTTTATTTTTAAATTTAAAATTTACATAATTCAAGCTGTTTAATTTACCTTCTTATGACCATATACCTAGAAATATATCATTTCATTTGAAATATGAATGTACGAAAGGATATGTAAATACATAGTATATTACATAACAAGTGTTGAAAGTACTTGCTTTGGTTGAAAACGTATTTACACACGAGTAATGTAGGTACACTATTTTCTCTATGGCCACTTATGAAAATGACGCAAAGATTCACTAGAAACGATTAATGTTACACGCGTGTTGAAATGGTATATTACCTAACTAGTGTTGAATGTACCAGTTTTCAAACGAGATTATTTAGCAGGAGGCGTTAGCCATGTGCGGAAATTCTCTGAGGCTGAAAGAGTAATGTACACTATTTTTCCTATGACCACCATATGACAATGGCACAAAAGAGCTGTTAAGGTTTTTAGGAAAACGATTATTAATATTACACGCGTGTTGTGTTCCATACGTATGTTGAAAAGTAATCGTCGCGTCACTCACGTCTGTCAAGTCAAATGTCAAATCATAAATGATCTCAAATTGACACCCACCGCGAACTATTCAAATAGAGTCCTCTTGAAATTATTTCTCAACACGCGTTTGATATTAGACATTTTCTAGCTAGGTTAACTGTGTTTTTTCTCATTTTCCTAGGGTGTCGCAGGAATAGTATTTTTTATTCGATCGGGCGAAAAACTACTCCTTTACGATGTGTTTTCTCACCGCAAAATTTATGATTCCAGTATATTGTATTCGTTGCTTGGCAACATGCAATAACTGTATGGGAAAAGGCAATAACTGTACTTATGAAAATTGGAGAAAGTAACACACGTGTGGACTAGCACATTATTTTTTTTACGAGAACCTATAAAATTGACACAAAAGCATTATTTAGATTCATAAGAAAACGATAATCACACATGTGTTGCCAGAATTTGGCCTGCCTCATCCCGCCCCTGGCAATCCCTGTCAGACAGTCACGACAGACGACAAGGGCGCACCAGTTCGTTTGTACAACTGGAAACACCTAGAACATCGCTTTACAAGAACTCTTTTGTCTGGCGCCCTGCATCACTGTGGAACTCACTCCCAGGACATCTGTTTCCCCTTTTACAACCTACAACTATTCAAGAACCGTGTCAATCAACATCTACACACACACACACACACACACCGCTCGTCGAGCGCCATAGGATCTCCCTTTAGTGTGTGTGCCACTACCATAAAAAAACACTTTTGAATACGTGGGTTGAAAAAACTCGTCGCGTCACCCACATCTACCAAGTCAAAATGCCAAATCAAATATGCTGTCAATTTGACGGCATCGGTCATCTGTTCAAATAGAGACAAATTGAAATTACTTTTCAACACGTGCGATAAAGAATTTCTTAACACGACTGTGCTGTAAGGCACTTTCTACCCACGTTAGTTGTGCTTATTTTATCATTTTCAAAAGTGGTCGTAGAAAAAAAATCTTATATGTTGACGAAAAGTGGAAAAAGGAACGCACGCGTGGTATAGTATATCACATAACAAGTGATAATTTTTAAACGAGGAAATTATTTAGTACTAGAGGTTAGCGGAGTGTGGAAATGATTTTATCTGAGATTGAAAACGTACTTTCACACGAGTAATAATATATACTACTTTTCCTACGACCAATTTTGACACAAAAATATTATTTATACTTTTAAGAAAACGATAATATCACACGTGTGTTGAAATCCACTTTTGAATACGTGTGTTGAAAAGTGCTAGTCGCGTCATCCACATCTGTCAAATCAGATATGCCGTCAAATTCACAGCATCCTCCACTTGTTCAAATACAGCCCAGTTGGGAAAATTTTCAATACACGTGTCATCTAAGGCGCTTTCTGGCCACGTTAACTGTGTTTTTTTTTATCATTTTCATAAGTGGTTGTAGGAAATATGGAGTTTTACGTTTGTGTTAGTATTTTCAATACGACTCTATTTGAATAAATGCTAATTTGACAGCTATTTGATATGACACTTTGCGTTCATAGATACGAGTGATATGATAAGCACTTTTCAGCACTAGTGTTGACAGGTTGAATCCAATACGCGTGTTTTCTTAAGAATCTAAATAGTGTTTTTGTGTCATTTTAATAGGTAAACGTAGCAAAAAATAGTGTACATTCCTCGTGTGAAAAGTATGTTTTTAACTTAGAACAATTTCTGCTCGGGGCTGACGCCCTATGCTAACAACCCTCGTTTGAAATCGATTACTTTCAACACTGGTTATGCCATGCCATATACTATTTACTACCGAGGGATTTTACTGCAAATTAGTTAGATCCAGTTCTCGGAAAGATGCAACGAATCATTGTTCCTCTTGGTGTTATGGCTGTGGAACACAAAACAACATAGGTTATATGCAAGCTAAAATATCCATAGTAGGCACTCAGAATTACAATTTTAAAAAAGTTCCTGAGTCTATGAATGAAAAGAACACCAGTGAAGCATACTCTTGTCAATTATAATACGAGAAAAAGAAAGACCCCACAACACCTTACTTAATATAAGACTCGCCTGACATTGTCCTATTCAAAGACATATACTGTAGAGGGCCAAAAAGGATATGGTCGCACTAAGTAGACACCATTTTCATGGAAGTCGTATTTATGTAGTTGCTCAATCAGTAGCTCGTGAGTTACGCAGTAGAACAAACGTCCTCCCCAGATGCATGCGTAGAGCTAGATCTACTCCGATAAGTATTTCATTGTCTAATTTGGAAGATGATTTGTTAAAAATTTATATGAATGGACAGTGTTTATTTGATTCTCTTTTTTTCCAGAAAGGTCATACAAAAAAATGTGTATATGGCCCTCAAGACGTTGCAATTTTCATGGGCTGAAAACTGTTGCTTAACACAAAACGATGACCAATTGCAATGAAAAGTTAATCTAATGCAGCGCGCCACTTTTCAGTGGGATGAAAGACAAATATGACATTTTTAGTTTTTACTCTGTATGTCTTTGTTTTATTTCTTGTTACTTCTATCGGGTGCTAGTGAATAATCTAATAATAATGATCTAAGAAAATTAGAAGACGGCGATTAAAAAATATATACTTTTTCTGACACTTGTATAGATATTTTAACTCTTGAACTGTCCCTACAATCATCTGATGATCGGAAAGTCAAGGACTATATAACTGAGATTTAGTAAATGTTTGATGTTACAACATATCATTTTTTATGACAAGTATAATATCTGGTTTAATCCGGTTGCAATGAAGTCGTAAATAATTCCGGTAAAAGTGAAAATTAATGAGGAAATACGATATACACGACAAGTCGATATAATCTCTCTTTAAATAACAGGTTTTTGTTACAGTTTCTTTTATTTATTTTGTTTGTTACCTGAATTTGCAGGTTATTTGATATAATATCTATATAACATCCGGAATGTACCCATATTTTAGTTATTCCAAAATAACTTCAAAGAATAGTAGTCAATGTAGTCATGCATAACAATTTCACATCAAACCACGGAACTATTATGGCTTATCAAGCCATATTCAAATATGAAGGTTCTTTAAGTGCTTGCTTCAAGTAAGCGGTGGAACAAGCGCCATATATTATATTATATAGCAAACTTATTTATTTTTCCCATTGATGAAACCAATATTATGTTAATCGACCATATTAAACCAATAACGTAGCTAAAAATTTTTAAGTGGTCGTCTGTAGGAATCCGTGTTAATTTAGATTAAGGAATAATATTCAATCAGTAGTGCTACCTGATTTACTAATAACATTCTTGTAAGTGCTACCTGATTTACTAATAACATTCTTGTATTATTTTTAGATGGTCCCTTTCCATTGTCATTTTCAATTGAAGAGTGAAATAAGCTTGAAATGGCTTTTATTACAGTTTCGGAACTTGACTTAAAAAATTATGATATTGTGTTTAGGATTTATTTGAAATCTCTTTCAAACAGGCCTAAGTGCGACAATATTGCACATGTTGTTTTTAACCTCACTTTTTCTTTTAAATGTCAAATATTTTTTCGCCACTGCTGTTACTTACCTATTTTGAGCCACAAAATGGGGAGAAAGTGGTCCATCTGCGAGTATAGAAGAGAACATACCAATAAAAATTCAAAGAAAGAAAAGAACAAAACCGAAAACGTTCATAAAGACAAAAAGACGGTATCCTTCATTCCAGGGAAGAATAGTCCTCAGGTTTGTCACTGCTCGTAGTTGTAACTCATTGTGTCTAATCTTTGAAAAAATTATTTTCTAGGTATCTTGTAAGTGCAACTTTATCTGCAAGTCGATTACTCTCGAGGCAAGGACGCAACTTTTCCAAAAGTTTTGGGCTCAAGGAAAATATGCGGAACAACAGAATTTTCTAATGCGACTAGTAGAATGTGACAAAATATAAATTGCAGATGCCATGGCACTTTTATCATACGCCACATCTACCAGGAGGCAACGTATGTACAGATATTATTTACTACTTCCTGGGAATTCTAAAGTAGAAGTTTGTAGAAAAACATTTTGCGAGACTTTGTCAGAAACTTGCTGTGACCGATGACATTATAATGCGAGAGAAACGAGGGGGAAAACGAAAGAGAAGAGATCCCTCCTTGAAATCAAAGATCATTGAGTTTTTATTGTCAGTTCCATCAAGCGAAATTATTTGTCCAGTCTTTAATACTTTGATCTGACAACTGCGTGGGTCAAAATAAAAATCAAGGAATCTTTGTAGTCTATATCACTCTAGATGCAAAAGGGGTTTTTTAATGAAATTTTGCATACATTTCCAGAGACAGGTCATACATTTCTGTCGTGTGATAGGGATTTCGGTTTAATCGAAAACGTCAATAGGAGAACGAAACCTGAAGTTCCACCTGATTTAATTAAAATAATTACAAGCGACAGACAAAATAAGCCCTTTAAAGTCCAACACACTGGCAATTTCTTCGACTGGATGCCCATAGCAAAAGAGACCCTAAAAACTGATCATCTTGGACTATAGCAAATTGTGATGCTTATAATAGTTGCCAATCTGCTGCACGAGGGAGTCGTTGAAGTAAAAATTAATTACTCTGAAGTAGCTCCATGCCGCAGACTCTGCAACGCAGAGTGAAGATTTTTAAAGAAAATACTACCACTGACAATTTGTCTGAGACAAATCCTAAAAAACCATTGCCAGCTGCTAAACTAAAAGAAATTCAAAATATGGTACCATATCTGAAGCCAAAAAAACAAGTTTTCTATGACCAAATTATCCAGATATCCAGACTGATACCGATTGTGCTATTGTTAAGTTAATAAAGTATTTGTTAAGTTACTTTAAGTTTGCAATAATATCGGCACTCGGGCACTTGGGCCGCTTTGAATTTAAGTTCCTAAAATAGAAAACTTTTGTTAACCTTTTAAGAACTTCTTCCTTATACCTAGATACTTATGTCCTATACATAATAAAAATGTTTTGTGCGAAACGATTTGTTTTCATTTATATTGTGCAGTTAAGTAATTTGTTGCTAGCTTAAAATTTTGTCACGTGGCACTTGAGACCTTTTGCATATTTCACTCTTCAATTCGTGCTTAAAGGGCTATAAAACAGAAGGGCTCAAAATCAAATAATGCAATGCTGGAGATATCATTGTCTTTGGAGATATGAGATTTACCTCGGAGAAATATTCACATTAATAAGGTTTTTAAAATAACTATGTGTATTACTACTTTTGAGGAATTCATTCATGAAATTAAAATAAAAACATATTCAGGCACGACGAAAAATCTACCAATCTTATTAGAAATTGTAATGAAGAATTATCAGTAGCACTAATTTACATGACAATTATTTTATTTAATCAGGGCATTTTTTCCAAAACTCTCAAAGTGGCGAAGTCAAATCATTTTAAAAGAATGGGGGTCTTACTGTACTAAAAAAATGAAACCAATAAGTCCCTTATTAGCCTTTGAGTCATTTGAGAGGGGAGCTTCTTCTATTGCTCAACGGCCCTTAGATCTATAGAGTGATAGTCAGAATGTTTATTTTGTGTGGGCAATACACAAACGGGGGTATATAGTTGGTTCTTTTTTAGATTTTTGGTAAGCGTTTGATATCTAAAGTGATTAGATATGTGGAACTAGGGACATCGCTTAAACTGGATACTTTTAGTTGCAGGAACCTGCTGTATAAAAATAGAGACAAGCTTTGACATTTAAAAAAATCCCAGGTCTGCATGTCTAATAATATATTATATTTCTACATAAAAAGAAACATCTAATTACACAGAGTTTTGCAGCAGGCATTATCATGGCACCAGGTCTTGTGATTACAAAGCTTTCATGGAAATATTATCATTATTTGGAAAAAGTACTGCGCATTCGGCGCATTCATGTATAAAATATTTTAATCATCTGTTTCTGCAACTGAGAGAGATACCTTCAACTTCTGAAATATGATGACGTAGCTTGTACGGATTGAACCCAACACTGTTGCTGTAATTTCCATCCCAATAGATGCATGTATTATTTTTGATTATATTTTGCTGCCTACTCCCTTTTACGTTTTAATGGCATTTTACAACATGCTTCTGTTACTGATGACTTTTGACTTGTTATGTACAAGTGTTGCTACATTTCAATTTAAAATAATTTGAAACCTACTAGCCTAGGTATATAAACAAACATGAATGCCTTTTGGTAGTATGGTAATGAAACAATCTTTGTATATATCATGCAAAATTTAATCCAAAAGGGACTTCCATCAAGAGCGTAACAAAGCGCTTTCGGCCGTAGCCATCATCAGTGTTACCTGAAACTAAGTAAAAGAACACCCTGTCAGTGAAGAGTCAAAGAGTGTTGTCAAGTTGGGACAATGGTTATCTTTGGTAAAAAATTTTGATGAGTTGAACACTGTTGCGTTCAGTTAAAAAATTTAGTTGGGATTATTTTTATTTAGAATTTTTTT
>MU193403.1:0-12349 GCA_016904865.1 Pissodes strobi | reverse complement strand
ATTTAGTTCATTTTTGTGTGTAAAAAAAGAGAAAAATGGTGGATTTCTTTTACTCACTTGTCAGTCGACAAAGGACATATCCATGGAAGCAAACAAACAACACAAATCGACAGTGGTCACAATCAAATTTCACACATTGTACGTCACATTTTTGAGAAATGGTTCACATAATTTAGATTAAAATCATTAATTTGAAACAAATTAAAATGAAAGCATGGTACCAAGACCCACGCTTTGTGGATGACACATCAAATGTGTCACTGTTGACAGCCTTGACAAGCTGACTGATGACGCTTATTTATCAAAATTCAACACTAGGTCTTCTAGTTTCTATTTCAAAACTTTGAAAAAACTCAAGTTAAAGGTCAAGAATGAAGATCTTATTGTTTCCAAGGCGGATAAAGGCAATTGTTTAGTGATTCTCAAAAAGACAGACTATATTTCTAAAGTCGAGTAATTTTTGGTCGATAATAATTTTTCTCATTTACCTAATAATCCTTTCAATAGCTTTATAAGGAAAGTCACCAGGTTTATCAAACATTTCAAACCGTTTTTTGAAGAAAATAATGCTAAGAAAAATCTAATTTCTAGCAATCCTACAATGCCTAAGTTGTATGGCCTCCCTAAGATCCATAAAATAGATACACCAATTAGGCCTGTGGTAACTTTTACTAATACACCTGTTTATTTCCTAGCTCAATTCCCATATAACTTGATTAAGGATATTATTAAGTTTACTCCTACATATTCGGTAAGTAATTCCATTTCTTTAATCAATAAACTAAAGAATTTACAACTTCCGCATAATTACATTATGGTTTCTTTTGATGTATCTAACCTTTTTACTTCAGTTCCAAAAACAGAGGCAGTACAACTTGTTGGTGATCTTCTCACTTCATGTAATGTCAATGATCAACAGAAAGTTAATTTATTGTCGCTTCTAAATCTTTGTTTGTCTCAAGACTTTTTTCAATTTAACAACAAATATTATAAACAACCTGATGGCTTAGCAATGGGCAGCTGTCTTTCTCCTTTTTTAGCAGATGTTTTTATGAACAATTTGGAAATCAGTCATATAGTCACTCCCGTAAATCGAGAGATCCTTTATTGGTACCGTTATGTGGATGATTGTCTTTGCTTCCTTGATTGCGATGCTGAAGGGGCCAACGCTCTTTTAGATAAGCTAAATATCATCCACCCGAACATCAATTTCACTATCGAACTTGAAAACAATAATAAACTTAATTTTCTGGACATCACTGTTCATAGAGCGATGGACATCTTCGAGTTCTCGATTTATAGGAAACCTACTCAGACTGACCACACCATATCTTACTTGTCCCACCACCCTTGGCAACATAAGATGGCGGCTTTTCATTGCTATGTCAATAGGTTACTTAATATACCTTTGTCTACTTTTGAATACAATAAAGAAGTAAATATAATAAGACAAATAGCTTTCAACAACCATTTTGATCCTAGTCTTGTTGACACTTTAATCAATAAAACAAAACTCAAAAAACTTAGAAAAGAACTTTCTCACAGCTTAATAGAAAATTCATCTAAGAGATACTTCTCCATTCATTTCTTTGACTTGAAAACCAACTGTAAGATTTCAAAAATAATTTGCCAATTTGTCAGTAATTCTCATCTTTCCTTTAAAAACAGAAATCAATTGCAAACTTTTTTAAATAACACTAAAGACAAAGTAGATACTCTCTCAAAAAGTGGTATTTATAAGTTGTCGTGCAATTCTTGTGAGTGCACCTACATCGGTAGGACATGTAGACCATTAAAGGTCCGCATCAACGAACATTTGAACAGAAACCAGAAACAATTCCGCTTTCGGAGAACATTTGCGAAATCATAATCACAATTTCAGTCCTCATTCCGATTCAAAGATCTTGCATAACATTTCATCAAAAAACTTCAATAGGTTGGATTTCATGGAGGACATCGACATCCACAGCGAGCTGCGTACAAACAATCATTGCCTTAATACTCAGGTCACCTTTAACAGATCCTACATTCCGTTACACAGAAGGCTTCTCGGCTGAATTAATTTTTCGCTCATACATTTGGAGGTCAGGAGGGTCGCTTGATCAAGCATTTTCAACTTCATATAACCTCCTATTTTTACTACATTAATGTAATTTAATTTAATTTTATTTTTAATTTTTGGAGTTGAGTTAGCCTAGGCTAATATCATCTCTCTTTCTCTTCTTTCTCTATCCTATCGAGTTGAGTCGGCTTAGGCTGATTTCATCTACTTCCTTCCCTTTTCTTATTTTCAATGTTGAGTTAGCTCAGGCTAATTTCATCCCTTCTTAAGTTACTTCTCTATGAGTTGAGTTAGCTCAGGCTATTGTCATCTAATTTATTTTCTTTTCTATCCGTCGAGTTGAGCTAACTTCGGCTAACCTCGTCACCAGTCAGCTTGTCAAGGCTGTCAACAGTGACACATTTGATGTGTCATCCACAAAGCGTGGGTCTTGGTACCATGCTTTCATTTTAATTTGTTTCAAATTAATGATTTTAATCTAAATTATGTGAACCATTTCTCAAAAATGTGACGTACAATGTGTGAAATTTGATTGTGACCACTGTCGATTTGTGTTGTTTGTTTGCTTCCATGGATATCAGGGCCTATTTTCCAAGGAGTTGGGCCCTAGTCCCTAGCAAAATTTCGGACCCCAATCAGACTTCGGCTCCCAGTTGATTTTTTTTCGATTTCGAGCTGAAAACATTAATTATAATGTAGTTTTTTATTCAGGATAAATTTACATTAATATTAATAAAAAATAACAGATTTTAGAAAAACTAGAAAAGAAACACGATATAAGATTTTTAAAAAATTATTGAACCAAGCATAAATTAGTAAAAATAAAATAATATTTAAAATAACATAAATACACTGAGGTTAACGTTAAACTTTTCTTCGGAAAAAGTTTGGATACATAAGGGTAAACACAGCCAGATTTGGGACTATACACTAACTACTCATTTTTTCGACGTTTACTTTAACTTTGTAAAATGCTGAACTTTGTAAGTGCCTATTTTTTTACTGTCAAAATTGTTTTGCACACTCACTTACCTTGTCTGTATTTTGTGCTGGTATATTTTTAATAAAATGTTTTTTATCAGCCTACGTTTTGTCGAGTTGTTATTTTTGTTTAATAAAGATTAGTTTTGTTTTGGAATTCAGATTATAAAGATGGCGAAACAGTATCCTAATTTTTTTATTGAGGCAAATGTATATTTTAAAAAATATTCTTATAGTTATGTAGTTTTTTTATGTTGCACATTTTGGCCCCACTTGTCATTGGGCCCTAGGCCCGGGCCTAATGGTAAAACAGGCCCTGATGGCTATGCCCTTTGTCCACTGACAAGTGAGTAAAAGAAATCCACCTTTTTTCTCTTTTTTTACACACAAAAATGAACTAAATATCATCGGTTTTAATTAATAACTTCAGTTACCTCCTTTTTATATTAATAAAAAAAATTCTAAATAAAAATAATCCCAACTAAATTTTTTAACTGAACGCAACAGTGTTCAACTCATCAAAATTTTTTACCAAAGATAACCATTGTCCCAACTTGACAACACTCTTTGACTCTTCACTGACAGGGTGTTCTTTTACTTACTTTCAGGTAACACTGATGATGGCTACGGCCGAAAGCGCTTTGTTACGCTCTATATAGAAGTCCCTTTTGGATTAAAATTAGCTAGATATTAATTTTGGATGGTTAAACCCGAACGCGCTAGGAATACCAATCAAACTATCTTATCAGGAGATCTGTTAATCCTAATTAAGATTCATGTTTGCGATATTTCCCGTAGCATTAAAATCGACATCCTCTCATCCGATTTTCCTTTCTATATTTGAATGAAAACCGGCTCTTCTCATTAGGACAGGTGCGGTAAATCAACATTTTTTATAGATGTTCGACCGGAGAAAGAGTGAGAGAAAGTTTTCAGATTCTTATTCATCGAAACCGTGACACACTTCTCTTTTTGTCTAATTGAATATTAAAATTTCTTTGCAATGTTGCCAATTCGGTGGAATTATTACATTATTACATCAATGGAAATACATTATCAAGGATTAAGGAATACGCTTCTTGTGATTATGTTTATCCCAGTATTTTCTTACAAATATCTCACTCAGAGACGTATTTTTAAAAATTATTATGATGGTTATGGACAGTTAAGGGTGGCTGAGCTATTGTCTGCCTTTTGAGCCAGGTCGTCGCCTTTAATATTAATAATAATAATTATAATAATAATAATAATAATAATAATAATAATAATAATAATAATAATAATAATAATGTTCACAACTAGCTCCCAGGCAGTATCTCAAGCGGCCACGATGAAATGTGGAAAATTTGCCATCAAGCCATCGCTCTCATTACAGAACTCATCTCTGATGCCGTAGAGTACTACAAATATACACCAAGAGAAGTTCTCGAAAACACCAAATACAAGATGTATTGGAATATACCGTTGGTTACTGACAGAGAAGTGCCGCATAACAGGCCAGATATAGTGCTGTTTAACAAAGAAAAAAAATCATGCGTCATAATAGACATCACAAACCCTCTGGACGAAAATATCCAGAAAGCCTATGAAGAAAAAAAGCGAAAATACGCTGACCTTGCCTTTGAGCTGACGCAGATCTATCAGCTGAATCATGCGAAAATAGCTCCACTTGTAGTGTCAGTGAATGGCCTTGTGCATGAGAAGTTAAAAGCGCATACAAATGACTTAGGCCTCACGGATAAAATCATCACTCTGGCACAAAAAGTCGTAGTCCTTGGAACTTCACGCATTGTTCGATCGTTTTTAAATGACCCGTAGCTTGCCTTGGAGAAATCCCGGCAGCTATTAAATACCCAATATGGTGATTAAAAAAAAATAAAAAAAATAAAATAATAATAATAATAATAATAATAATAATAATAATAATAATAATAATAATAATAATAATAATAAATAGTATTTATTTACTTATTTTGATGTCTATACACAAGGTAAATACACATCCTGAGGCGAGAAAAGCGAGATTTATCCTCCGGTTACTCTTACAGCTCACCCCGCAATGTGTTCATAGCAATTATAGCACATTAATAAAATTCAATCAATAAATATTAAAAAAGATAGCAATAAAAAAGGTTAAACGAAGAGTAGCACCTAATATCTAAATTTGTGTTGTTAAGACTTGATTTTTGTATTTTAAACGTAACAAATTTATACTACATACTTAGTACTCATTTATTTTTGTAGAAATGTGATCATATTTTCTTAACTGATACATTTTGAACATATCGAAGCCTGTTTTTTAAATCACATCCAAAAAGGGATAAAAGACAATATTGCAATAATTAAACGTTGATAATACTAAGGACTCGCATAATTTTTTACTCATTGTAAATTTAAACCTTCATTTTAGCAACATTTTTATAACTTTTATAAGTTTAATGCTCGGTTTAATGTGTTCCCTAAATCTCAAAAGTACACCCATATAAAGATCCAGATTCTTAGCACAGTGCAAGAAATGTAAATTGTCATTGGCGAGTTTAAGGTTTAGAGCAGCTTGTAAAACTGCTCTATGCTTTTCTTGGAAGAACTGCAATACTTTTAAACTGTGTCCACTTAAGTAAAACAAAATAGTATCCAGGTCTCCGTTTAGCTGCTCAGTTATAGATGAAGGATCTGAAAGGTCAAAAAGTAAAGAATGTGCACTTCGCCAGCATATTATGACTGCGCATGAGAATATGTAACTATTAGAAAAATACCAAAAGTATAAATAAGAAATATCCAGGTAAAAGGCTAATAGAACACATATCTCTGATAGCGGATGGATTATTAATTTTTAGAACTGGCCTAGTATCGACTTTTTCCAACACTCAGGAAAACACCCACGCTCAAGACAACAGTTAATAATGCGTCAGATGGTATAAAACAACTGGCAAACAACGTTTCTGCATATAAAGAGTTAAGTCATCACTACCAGCAGCATTAGACTTTACACTGTAAACTTACTTGCATAATAATTCAGGGGATTCCATTTCAATTAATTTAATTTAGTGTTTCTGTAAAATAGTATTTTATTTGAACAGTTATTCGTTTTTTGAAAGACGCTTAAATATACTCGTTTATTTCAACAGAATCAAGTTAATACTCAAGTAAATTGGAAGTATTCCTTGAATTTACGCAAGCACAGAAATTTGATTTTTTTTCCATTTCAATAGATTCCAAATACCATGATTTTTCATGACGCACTGAGTGTGGGATTTCGCGATGTTTTGCAGGTGTAGTAATTTTTTGAGTTTTCTTTATATTTTACCTGCGACTGATTTCTTTCCGTCATGAAGGCCTTTAGATCAGAAGTATGCCAGGGAGTGGAGTTTGATTTATTCGTGGGGTCTTAAACTGTGCATGTTCCTTAAAGAGAGATGAAAAATTATCCACCAGGGACCTTTTCCTCGATATCGGCAATATAAAAAAACAAGATCATTATAGACATTGTTCTCATTAACATAACTGTTGAGAGCATTTATATAATGGCAATTTTACATCACATAATGTTAATTTGTGGTCACTAATATTTTCTACATCCAAGGTAACCACAGAATCAACAAACCCAGTATCGGTAGCAGAAATAGGATCTAGCAAGAAACAACTTGTGCTAGCAACCCTGGTTGGTTCTTCTATAACTTGGGATATATCAAGCTTATCGAACATCTCTGACAAGGAATTTGGCATGCTATATGAGCCATCTTCGCAACATTGTAATAACAGCTGTATCTTCTGTGACACTGACTGGGGCACTCTTTTGAACTTTCAGTATGTTCAAAAATTTCATGATCTTTTTTATCTCCTTATGTATTGAAGCTATTACTAGATGTATTTTGGTTCTCGATTTAATATGAAAATATCGCTTTCTAGTTAAGGATTTTATGTGTAAGAATAGTTGTAGATAAAATATGGTATTCGGCTACATAATATAAGGAACCATAATTTAATCTTATGATGGCCGCAAGCGGATCATTAAATATTCGTCCTCGTTTATTATGACCTACCATATACGCTCTTTAAACTATATATTATTATACTCGTTTCAGTTTTTGAAGTTTTTTCTAGGTATGTTTTATGCTTCTCTTGATTCATCTGTCTATTATCCATGGCACATGATGTACTTTTAGTATCTACTTGATTTCTTGTTAAAGTTTTTGATGTGTAAAAATCTTACGTGGCGGTATGAGGGTATATTTTGGCAAATGGGACGGAAATGTGGGGATGGAAATGTGTAAACCGATGTGACATCATAACCCATACGCATTGAGGAGCATGTTAATCCAGGACGGCCGCGATTGCAGCGACTCAAGTGGCGCTTCTCAGAAGCTAGCCACTAGGGCAATATTAGATTTTCATGTCGATGATGTCCATATAGGGCATATGTTTACACATCGGTGTCTCGAGTACTAGCAGATTCGCTCAATATTTTTTTGAAGTGAAATTCTTTAGGCAGACCGCCTGGAGCGCAAGCAAGTGAACACACTACGAAAGTTACAAAATACCTGATACGGTGAACGCGTAATGTGATAAAATGTATGATCCGGGAATGTGTAACCTTACAAAATATGTAACACGGCGACGTGATCAAAAGTAGATAGCGCGATATAGCGTAGGTAAAGACAGAAGGAGAGAGTTACATGGTGACATGGCGAGGCGAATTTTTCTTCCTGTCCATCCACAATTTAAACCAAGCATAGAATTGTCTATGTCTCTTCCACGTCGTCCGAACTCACCTGTCTTTCTCTGACAAGAATCGACGTTGAACGGACCGGGGTTTAGTGTATAGTATGTTCTACCATGCTTCCGGTGTGCTGCATCGTCGAACAGGAGGAAATTCCATCCATAGAACCATCCAGACCACTTGCTTTTATTAAAACACTGAAGCTGGATGAGGTACAAGGGGGGCACAATAGATCTATACAGGTCGCAGTATACTAATACCCACAAGATTATTCATTCATTTATTCATATTCTACCATTGGTGTTAGAGAATTTGTATTTAATAAAAATATTATTTTATTTGTGAAAACATATGCAACATTAAAAAAATATTGATATATTATGGAGAGAGAGTTATAGGTCGTATACCTAACACATTTGCAGGTCTGTAGGATATTCTCGGTTTCTGTTTTGTGCAGATGCGTGCATTCCAGGATAGAGAATACAAGAGTAGAAATGCTCGCCTATTTGGTCTTAAACTGTACAATATAAATAATAAAATATAAGTAGCTACTTCTTGTCAAGGTAAATTGACACCCTATGAAAACCGATTTAATTAAGGAAAATTTATTTCGATTATTTTCTAATACTTTATTAAAATCTTTTGCGTATCCTAGATCTATCCTAAGATTTTATTTATGGGTTTTTTTCAAGTGCTTCAGAAGTAGTCTTGGGTCAAATTAATAGAAATATTCTACTTCTTCTGCAAATTAGAAGAGGAAATGCTTCCCTGGGTATGAATAAAGACCATTTCAGACGTTTCATTTTAAGGCGCTTAATTGTAGAATCAATCAATTCACAGTAGATTAAAAGTTCGACCTTTAAATAATGCACGAAGGAACTAAATAACGCTTGGTCAAATGGGTACAATTCATGAATTGTCTTCAAGTTGGTCTACTACGACTTTGCCCCTTTGGATCATGGTGAAGAGTTAACCTGCATCCCTTTTCATATGATCAACGTTTTAGGTGCTTAATTGCTCAAGAAGTAAATCATCTATAGTGTATATTTCGCGAACCTTCGTTCAATTTTTGGTCCTTAGAGCAATTTATCATTTAGTCGTCACCTTTGGACAAAAATACTTTACATTAGGTAAATTTATTCAGATATTCAACGCTATTATTATATTAAATAGAGGAGCTTACTTCTGCTCGGATCATATTTCATATCACATAAACGTATTTTATTGGATGCCAAAATAAGCTATATGCTAGGAAACACATTCTACCACCATTACTATTTCCCGTGAATACTTAATTCGATTTATATTTTGGTCGACATACTAAAGAAAATTAAGGCTAAAAAACTTGCATCTGATCCATACCGATATCAAAACATATTTATAAAATTTTACGGCGGCATTTCATATTATAGAAAGATTAAGGTTTTTGGCCAGCGTTATCATGACATGCTCTCTTTGCGCTCGTGTCTAGTAACAAGCTAAAAATGTTATCATATGAAAAATAATTAAATTTAAATTTTGTTAACAATATAATAATAACAAAATCTTAATTTAATGTTGCTTAAATACAGAAGCGAATAAGTGACAACACCGCTTCTTCCGATACTCATCTTCACCTAATGCACTTGAATATTGAAGATGTTACGTATTTTGTGTACTGAAGGTCAAAACCGTAGTTAAAATGCATGGGAATAATAAGTATTGTTACGTTTTTTTCTTTGGTGAATAGTGTATGTAAGCAATTTATGATGAGAACCAGATGGCGCATTGTTTTAACCTTATTATCCTTATTTAGTAGATTAAATAGATTGATATATTTGTTATGTAATATTACCTAGATTTTCTGTTATGTTCATTTGATATACGTAAGATGGAAACACATTATTACATTTATTCAAAGGAATTTTCAACGCCCATATTTTTACCCTGTTTTTGCGCCTGGCGATTACTGCGATGTTGAACATGCCTAGAATTAAATTCACAATCTAACTTGATTACCGATAACGGGTGCTGAAACTGGTTATGACGCATGCTGCCAAATATTTCAGAAATTATTTGCACCCTATGTGCCCTATTTGTATTTAGTCTAACCCAAACTTTAAAATACTTATAAACCTTCTAAAATCTTAAATTGTTATTCACTAAAAACAACTTTTTTTTTCTAAACAGACTTATTTTTTCAAAACACCCATCCGCAAAGCTAGTTTAAACTGACACTATTTTTGCTGGCTGAAAATCTCCCTAACATCCCTTTTCTTATTTATTTAAATTCTATAATATAATGTTTTAACTCCTCGGGCACTATGCTAGCAGCATAGTGGCAGAAAGTATGCTTCATAGGCTTTTATCTGGAAGTATTACAAATGGACTCCCAGACCTCCCTCCCTTCCCTGGACACAGAGATTTGCCTCTAAAATTAGAACATGCATTTTTTATGTAATTGTAATACCAACTGTAAAAAAAGGGTTGTGCACTATGTGCTCATATCTGAAGTGAAACTTCTTAAACTTAAACGCCCTAGCCTTATACATATCGTAACGGATTTGGTTAGAAAGTAGTTTTTTAAAATATACCACTCAATTAACAAAAAGGGAAGGCCTAAATGAAAAAAATATATTCTTCATAAAAGTTTCGCTTATGTCTTGACAAGGTAATAGAGCAAATTAGATATTTTTTGTTTGTAAACTAACAAAGATATCACAATAACAATATTCTCATATTTTTCGCTCCGCTAGCTCGTGTCGCGCTGGCTGTGTGTTGCTGGCTGTGTCGTTCTCGTGTATCGCTCGTCGTGTATCGCCCGCCGCGTATTGCCCGCCCTGTGTCCCGACCTTCAAATTTTACTCCGGGCGCGCGTTAAGAAGTTTCACTTCAAAATCAGAATTCAGTTACAACATTAAAATGTAATGATCAACAAATAAGAAGATCAAATAATATTAAAATTTGCAAAATCTAAAACGGACCTGCCCCACACGTTTCATAAAATATGTCTGTTGAGAATGCTATCGACTTTGTAGCTTACAAATACGTTAATAAATATCTAACCTGCTCTGGCGAGGATCGAGCATGCCAATAAATTTCTAAGCTATGAACTTTTGGTGATCTCTGGTGTCAGTAATCGGTGACCCCAGTAGCATTTTTATACATTACCAAACATGAAGGGATCACTTTGGGTCGTTCTAGTGCCGAAAAAGTCGCGAGGAGAGTACAATAATAAGATAGGAAATTTCTAGGAAAAAACTCTCTAGATCCTTCTCTGTTTCGAAAATTTTGGGAATATGTAGAAACGATTTCTAGGTAAAAAAAATCAAGGTTTCTTGAAAAGTTATTTTTTAGCCGATTACTTGCCGAGAATCTATATCAAAAACTGAATTAGAAGTTACTTTGGAAATGATCATGCCTTTTACACACGGTGAGCTAGTTGCAATCAAACTTTGCGCCAAATCGAGTTTTGACTGACGCACGAGTCGTCACCACTAGATTGGAAAACGAAATAATCTGACGAAACCAAAATTTCGTTCATGATATGAGCACAGCATCCAAAAAAATCGCACCGAATTCTTTTATTTTTTGATTTTCAGCTTAAAAAATCTAGTTTAAGCCGACGTGATAGGATTTTTAAGAAATCAATTGAAGATTCGTATACCTTATGATCTCTGCTCGAGAAAAGGTTTATAATAATTTTCCGTACGAGATTGGAAAATAGGAGAAAATCGAGGTTAAATGGAAACATGCAGAAAATCGCAACATATTTGCAAAGTTTTCAATATTTCGGTAATTTTACGAGTCTGAATAGATAGCTTTCCCGTTGATGCATAATGGGAAATTCGAAGGAATATGTCTTTCAATACTTTGATATGACGTTTAAATTAAAATATCTAAATTTATACATTTAATTGCCTGATCTCTTTGGAAACAGTTTGAAGTTGGAAAATGGATTAAGATCGGAAAACATGGAAGTTGTTGGTGGCAGGTTCTAATGGAATTTATGACAGATTTTGAAGTAAAATTTTACTTTTAGTTTTTGTAGTATTAAGTCGATTTATTTATTTGAAATGTCATTTCAAAACGATTTATAAGCGATATTCAGCAGTCTCTGCCCATTTTATGGAACATTTTGACGTAAAATGATATTTTAAATTTGGAAGATGTGGTAAGTAATTTCAAAACATATAATACAAAAATACTTGTATTTCATAATATTAATCCCGCTTTGTTTACTTCTGTCGTGTGGTCTTAAGGAAACACGGTTTTTGTCATGTATTTTTGCTAACCCAACCTAATAATACACAATATTTTGCTAGCTTCCATGTTTCAACAATGATATGACATATACAGAACGTGATCATTAAAGTTCAAGCCTTTGTCACCTAGCAGCTAATAGACTTCGATTTGAAAGACCCAACTGCTGATCAAAGGCACAGGCAAATTCCAGATTTGTAGATTTTCAAAGCAATTGGATTTCATTCATTGTAGCATACTCAGAACCAGGGATATTATATATATATATATATAAAAAAAAAGAGAAGAGTGCATTCCATGGTCTCAAAAGATAACCATAAAACTCTTAACGTTACCCTTAAATT
>MU193402.1:0-17524 GCA_016904865.1 Pissodes strobi | reverse complement strand
ATAAGGAATATATATCCATGTAGATATGTTCTAATGGTTTTGAACCTGTGGGCGTTGGTTTATAAATTACCTTAAAAGGATGCCTGTCATACTTTGTTTTTTGACACGTTTCACAGATATTTACAAAATTAATTACATCTCTTTCCAAACTAGGCCAATAATACCGTTGTTTAATATTCTTAATATTCTCAGTCATTCCTCTATGTGATGTTTTCGTCTGGTGATATCTTTCAATAATTTCTTTTTGTTCATTTTCACTTATGACGTCATCAAGTAGTAAATTTGAAATGACAAGTTTATAAGCATTATGCTTAAATGTTTCTTGGAAAATTCTTATTATTATCGGCTCCAACTCTTTGTTTGGGAAGTGTAAACAGTACATATCAGGAGGTAAATGATCTCTCAGAAGTCGTTGTACTTCTTCTGTTGAAGGATTCTGATTAATGAAAATCAAAGATCTCTTTTTGGTATCGAATAATTTCATCGTTGTCACATAAGATGTATCTTTTGCGGTCCATTTGAATATGGCCTGGTTCTTAAATGTATTTACCGACTTATTTACATATGGGGCACGAAGAATTGGGTCTTCCATCGATGTATGTATTGTGTCCGTATCTGAGTTGCGTTCTTTCACGTTATAATCTACCTTAGGGATGTCGTGATCTTTGTTTCCTTCCACTGAACTAGCAGTATCAGTTTCTGATTTCGCTTTCTGTTTACTAGTTGATGGTTGAGGTGTCTTTTTGACTGATAATGGTTTTTGATTATTCGTCAATGGTTTATCCACGAATGGTTTGTCTATGAATGGTTTATCTTGATCTACGAATGGTTTATCTACCATTGGTTTGTCTCTATCTACCCAAACCATTGTTGTTTTATTCGGAGCTTTAATCTGAATGTCCGATATAATGTTTATTTTTGGAGTCTTTTTCTTAACTTCATTTACTTTTTCTGAATATACTTTCCTTGGTTTTTCGAAAAGGTTTTCTTGTGAATCGAAAAAGTGCTTAATTTTTTCGTGCCACAATTGTTGATCATCTTCTTCTTCTTCTTTTTCACATATAGCAGACATGTGTGTGGGTGGTGATTTTGTTATTTCCACTGGGTGTACTTCTCGAGGTGGACGGGAAAGTGAGTCTGCATTGGAATTCTGCGTACCGTTTTTGTACTGAATTGTATATTCGAATTCTCGAAGTTTTAGTCGCCATCGCACTAATTTTGAATTTGGCTCTTTAATGGAGAAAAGCCATTGCAGTGGCTTGTGATCACTTACAATGGTAAATTTTCGGCCAAATAAATATGGACGAAAGCATTTTGTTGCCCATACTATTGCTAATAGCTCCTTCTCCATTGTTGAGTAATTACATTCACTTGAATTCAGAGTTCTACTTGCATAGGCAATAGGTAAATCTGAACCAATAGTTCCTTGCGATAGAATTGCACCGATCGCATATTCTGGTGCATCCGTTGTCAGGATGAAAGGTTTCTCAAAGTCCGGGTACTGGAGTATTGGATGGTTTGTTAGGATATTTTTACAAAAATTAAAAGCTGAAATGAAAGCTTTATCATGAACTATTTTTACATTTTTCTTAAGACAGCTTGTTAATGGTTTTGTTATCTTGGCGAAATTCTTGATGAATTTTCGATAATAACCAACAAGACCTAAGAATGATTTAATTTCTTTGGGTGTTTTTGGCATTTTAAAATTTTTAACTGCTTCGATTTTTCGTGGGTTAGGTTTAACACCGTCAGGGGTAATGACATGTCCTAAAAATTCAACTGACCTATGTAAAAATTCTGATTTGTCTAACTTAATTTTCATGTTAAATGACATTAACCTTTCAAAAACTAATTTTAACGAATTTATATGTTCTTGAAGACTTGTGGAGTAAATAATTATGTCATCCATGTATACAAGACAAACTTTACCTAAAAGTCCGCGCAAAACGTTATCCATAGTTCTTTGAAACGTAGCGGGCGCGTTTTTCAAACCAAATGGCATGCGTGTGTACTCATAATGGCCATGGTCAACATTAAAAGCTGTTTTTGGTATGCTTTTTGGGTCCATTTCTATCTGATGATATCCGCTTGCTAAATCTAGCGTTGTAAAGTATTGGCAACGTCCTAGTTTATCCAAAATGTCAGAGATATTTGGAATTGGGTATCTATCACTGATAGTCTTTTCATTGAGTTTGGAATAATCAATCACCAATCTCCACTTCTTTTGTCCAGAGGCGTCCGGTTTTTTAGGAACTATCCAAATTGGTGAACTCCAAGGGGATGATGAAGGTTGAATGATTCCATTGTCTAACATTTCATTTATTTGTCTATTTACTTCATCTTTATGTATATATGGATACCTATAATTTTTCGTATGAGTGGGTATTTCGTCAGTAGTGTTGATTACATGCTTGACTTGATTTGTAAATGTCAAAGGGTCTCCAGGTTTATGTAAAATCTTATTAAATTTTTTAAGAAGCTTGAATAGTTGTTCTCTCTCTTCTTGGTTTAAGTGTTCATGTCTAATTAGAGATTTTAACTCTACATTTTCATTCACGAAATTGGAATGGATGGATGTTTCAATATTTTTGAAATTAAATATTTCGAAATTGTTAAGTTCGATTGGTTCTAAGGGCATATTGTCATTCGTACTACCTTCTAATACTATTGACCTATCCGTATGATTATAGATATCGAGTGTGTAAGTGTTATTATCAATTGTCACAATAGTTGGTTGTATTTCGATATCATGGTCACAAAAATAAGGCATTATCCATGTCGTATTGTTGGGTAGGTTAGTCTTAAGTGGCCAATACACATGCAGGCAAGTTCGCATGCAAGTGCGTCCAGATAAGTCCGCGAGCAAGTGCGAAACGAATTGCGGCCACACACTATTCAGGTAAACGTGGAGGTTCGTCAGTTGGGCTGCGAAAAATGAACGTCGAAGAAATGTGTGTGATTGCAATCGCTGTCGTACTTGCAGTTGAAAGTATGGGGAAAAAGAAAAGAAAAAGACGGAAATGGGTGAAGTCGTGGTTATCCAAACGTGATACATACTTGCAAGTTAATTTAATTAATTGAATTGAATTAATTTTTTGATAACGTCTTCCTTTACTGCATCTTCGTTAATTTCCTTCAACTTCTCAACTACAATTTTGTATGCCTCTTCTTTTAATATTTTATTGGAATACTCTTTTGATCTTCCACAAGCACGGATTGTCTTTATATAATTCTATGAATTCCCTCATAATGTCTTCGTGTTTCTTTGATAGTCTAGAATTTGCCATTTTTTTCAGCGACTATTCTGCCACGAAAATCACGTAGAAACAGTCTTGGCGCGAAACCTAACAAAAACTGAACATACATTGACAAGTTGGCCTTCGCACTTGCTCTAAAAATCAGACGCAATCTGATTCGCTTCGAGCCGCGCTTGGAACTGAACGCGCCGTGAGTTATGACACATACACATTCGCACTTACTCGCGTGTCTCGACCTGTACAGGCAAGTCTTAACACTTACCTGCATGTGTATAGGCCACTTTAAATGTAGACTTTTGAATTGTTTTTGGCGGAATTTCAATTAAGTATTGATCAAAGTTTTCTCGATAATAAAAAGGAATTTCTAAGTATTCATTTCTTAGTAATTGATTTTTTAAATCGATGTTCAAGTTTAATTTACAAAGATCTTTTATACCTAAAATACCGTCAAAATATTCATGAAATGGGTACAATATGAAATCAACTGAGTCTGTTATACCAAAGCATAAAAATAAGGGAATGCTTGCTTTACCCTCAGCTTTTTTAGAACCTGCACAAGTTTGTAAAGTGCTCGTATAAGGTTGTATTAATTCAGGAAAATAAGTCTCTGCTAAAGATGGTCTTAATAATGAAGCATGAGAACCAGTGACTATTAGTAATTTGATATTATACTTGGGAATTTCAATATATGGTAATTGATTAATTTTCTAATTGTTCACTTATGTTCTCTTCATCTTGATTTTCTAACTTTTCCACATTTTGGTAATAGTCATATTCGTCAAAGTCCGAATTATTTATTGGATACTCAACAATATCGGTATCAGAATAATAATTTGGTTCCTCATTTTCAAGGTGGGTTAATTCTTACCAAGTGAAACTGGGTTTACCTTGTGGTCGAAAATGAGATTGTTGTGGTCTTTGCACTTGACTCACAGGTTTTCGGGGCTGGACACTAACGCCAGACATGGGTTGAGGATATTGTTGGGGTTTCGAAAATTGTGCATTTCTTTGTGCTAAATTTGGTGTGAAATTTTGATTTGGGGTTCTGAAAAATGTTTGATTAGGGTATCTTTGAAATTGACCTTGAGGTTTCGGATTAAAAGGTTGATTATATGGTTTAGGGTTGAAATTAGTTGGTCTTGGAAAATTATTCTGGGGATTAACTTGAAACTTATATTGATTCTTCTTGAAATCAATAGATTGTGGTTTTTGAACATTTTTTGTTCGAATTCTGATTTTGTAAATAATTATTTTTGAAATTATTTTGAGAAGTTAATATTTCATAGTTTGTTATTATTTCAATTGCATGATCCAAATTCTGTGGATTTTGTACAATTAATAAAGTTCTTAATTCACTAGAAATATTGAATAGAAAGTTTTGCGTAGCTGTAAGCTCATTTTGTGAAATTAAAACTGAGCGTGCTTCAATATTGGCAATTTCTGAACAAATCTTACTATTAATCTTAGTTACTAACGCTTTCAACTTTTGAATATAATCCTGTGTGGATTCACTCTTTCTTGTTAAAATAAGTTGTTGTTGTAAACTAGCTCTATTTACTGGGTCAGCAAACTTCTGTTGTAAAGCTAACCTAATTTCTGCCCACGTATTAAGATCAGATCTCGTTAACAAAAAATCTTCGGCTGCACCGATTATTTTTGATTTTATTGCTAAGATTACATATTCTTGTTGAGATTCATCTCCGTTAAAATATCTAGCATACAAAGTATCTATTTGTGTTAAAAATGTTTCTAAACGAGTGGGCGTGCCATCAAAAGTTTTTAATAATGCTACTACTGATTTTAAAGCATTTGCCATAATGTTTGTATTCTCAACTTGCGTTTCTTGAACTTCGAATATATTTGAAATGTTACAATATAATTCAGTTAATTCACTTTCTGATGAATTAATCTTTTCTACGTTATTACGTCTTATTCTAGGATACGTTATATCACTAAATCTACCTTTAAATTTCTTCATGAGAAACTAACATATTCTAAAAAGCATTACTTTTCACTTTTTCGAAATAAAATTGAAATGTCTTAACTAACAGGATGTCCGATTATAAAGCACAATTACGACTTACAATAAAGTTCTCAATCTCTGTCCTGTATCAGGTGGTACTTCGCTGAAGAGGTATACTATCCAGGGTGGTTGCCTCCTGTCGTGGACTCTAGCCTACGCCAATAAGTCCTGTACTGGCTGTCGTAACGGCGTACCGATGAACGATGTCTGCCAGGAGTCACAAGTAGCTCTCCGTAGGGGTTGATGTTTCGATCCTCCCTTAACTGTTGAGACAGACGGAGTGGCACCAATAATCCAAAGGGCACTGATAATCCAGGAGTGTACACGCAAACGTCGTAACGTGAATCGTAACCTTTTCCCGAATTTCGTATCCGAAAAGAATCCTTAGTACGCACACCGGAAAGGATCCTACCGACTGCGCCAAATATATTTACTATCTTGTTTACTTCGTTTTTAAAAACTTTACTTTAGTTACACGAAGAAAAAATACAAGTAGTAATGTATTAACCTGCTACACTGAAAGCTTGCTTATGACTAAAATGCACACTCTTATCTCTGCCTATTTATAATATAATAAATGCTGAGCACTGCAAAGCTTGTAATCTAGTCCTCTAAAACTACATAGTCGCCATAAGTGGCCATATAATTATATCATGCCAACTGTGGATCATTCAAAATGACACGGGATTGTAGCCACCCAATTTAAAAAACCAAACAACAAAAGCCTATTGCAAAAATCGACAGCAGAGCTGCCAAATCAAGCGGACATAAATTTGGTATAAAATCAGTCCTGCTGCTTAATTCCTAATTATAGTATAATTATATGCTGACTTAATATATCTGGGTGTAAACGCAGCCCAAATATCCAATATAATACTTTACCAATATCGGTAATTATGCATGTAAACATCCCAGCAAAAATATTATCAGTTACGTGTTATATAAAACAATCCGGATCTGAATTTTATAGGGGTCTGTCAAATAAATATTTTGTTTTTATTTCCAAAATATTTAATAAGCCATATTTTGATATTTTATAAAGATGTGAATAGCTCTTTTAATTTAGATTTCATGATATCGCCCCTAAACTATAATTAAATAGGATACGACCATTCGTACCGATATTAATCTTCAATTGCTCTTGCAAATTAAAATCAAATATTACATTTATATCTGGGCAAATAATATATCGACATTTTAGGCCTGAAAAGAAAAAAAAACTACAATCCGATGTTTACATTTTGAGGCACCGCACCAGGGTGACATAACATTCTAGAACGCTGGAAGTATTTTGGCGCAAAAACGATAAGGCTTGTCGAAAGGCTGGTTTTTATACGTTTCATACGATCGACATCGGGTCTAAAACTGCAATAATTGAAATTTCAAACAGTGGCGTCGGTCTTGATTTTGTACATGATTTTTCGTTCAGAAAAATAAATAAATTTCAATTTCAATTTCAATTTCAATTTATTCAACAAGAATTTAAAACATAGTACATAAAAACTATACATTATGATTAATACAGTTAGAAACAAAATGGACATTAAATGTCTGTGTGTGCTCCCACTGTTCAATCACAACACTTTCCCAAAACAATTATATTATATTACTAACCTACAGTTATATTTAATACACAAAATTAAAATTACCCATATACCCACATTCAGATAATGACATCAAGAGAATAGTTATCACTGTTTTTTATCCAATTAACAATGGCTGTTCTTATTTTGTGATAAGGTTTTGTTTTGAGGTCCACAGGCAAAGCATTAAAAAGTTTCGGACCGAGGAAGCAGATGTGCCTTTGAATAGCCGACGATGCTACAGAAGGTATCAAAACGTTTTGCCGCGCATTATTTCTGGTATTGAAATTATGACCTAATTCATGTCTATAATATAATGCTTATTTACTTGAAACATACATGTCTATAAAGGTATTTATTTTAATGGCTAGGCTTAATTAGAAACGGATTGTTCTTTTAATAGTGGGCTCTTCTGTTTTATGCAGAAAATGCAATACCTTCTCGCTTAAACCTCCACACTGTCCGTCGAATAAACGCAATCCTGGTCACGGCACCAAAATCTGTAGTATAACGTACCCGGATCGATTCAACATAGTTGAATCAGACAAGTTGTGCTTTGTCTTTATTTTGCGAATGATCGTCAAATTAGATTAAAAAGAAAATTAATACCTACGTTGTGTTATTATTATATCTTACACAATATTTAATTATTCGGATTGCGCTTCGACTAAACACAATTAGGGAAATTTGAGGGAAAGGTGCGTCATGTAAATTAAACCACAGATTCCTAATACGCCTAATTTATTAAAGAAAAGCGTGCCGGACTCAGCCTGGAATTCATGAGGGGAAAGAGTACGGCAGAGAACTAAACCGAATTACGCTGTATAATCTATTAGTATTATAATGTGATAACCACTACACTACCGAAAAGGGGTGTTAGTCAGCCAGATGCCGCTGGAGGGTACTGCGGTCCTGGGATACGGAGGCTACTCAGCTAAAGTTGAGATTAGGGCCAATATCTCTAGAATGATCATTACATTTATAACTAGGATATTCTTCCGTCAGGGTAGGAAAATGTTAGTAGTTTCACAAAAGTTTTTTTTTTGCAATCACAGTCATACTAAAACCACAATTCCAGTACGAAAAGACAGCAAACAATATATTTTTGTTTTCATTTAAAGCAGTGTTGTTCACAGCATAAAACGATTTCATTAAATATACACCACCAAATATGAATTATCAATGAGAATAAAAGAAATAATAATTGTGCAAATTATGTCAATAACAATATCAAAATATATCCATGTGTTATACCATCAAATATGAATTATCCATGAAAATAGGAGAAATCTTTATGCAAATTATGTTAATAACAATATCAAAATATATCCATATGTTATGCAATCAAATATTAATTATCAATGAAAAGGAAAGAAATATTAATGCAAATTATGTTAATAACAATATCAAAATATATCCATATGTTATACCATCAAATATTAATTATCAATGAAAATAGAACAAATATTTATGCAAATTATGTTAATAACAATATCAAAAAATATATACACATGTTATACCATCAAATATGAATTAGCAATGAGTATAAAATATATAATGGTACAAATTATGATAATAACAATATTATAAGTAAGGAGTGTACGGTTTATTTTGGTGAATTGTTTTGCTTCTGTGTTGCAATATGTCATTACAAGTCGGTATGTAATGACATATTGCAACACAGAAGCAAAACAATTCACCAAAATAAACCGTACACTCCTCTGGCTTCTGACTCTCTATTTTCCGTTCTCGAGCAATACCTTTCGGATCTCCTCCAAAAAACCTCGCAAAAACTCGACTTCAATTTATGACTTGATTTAACTTTTACATGTATAAAGGGTGTCTCAAAAATGAAAGGTACAAGGTCTAATGAAATAGTATTTTAAAGAGGTGGGTTATCTCAACCTTTTCAGAAGTTCACTTCAGTGTGCTTATAAAAGTGAGGCACATAATTTTCTTTTATTTACACCTATACCCTATACATATGGATGTTAGGTAGCTTTAAAAAACATTTGAAATAAGCTTGAAATATCAAACGCCTTAATAATCTGCAACATACAGGTACTGCAAAACATACTTTAATCGTTTTAAGTACCTTTATTGAACAAAAAAAACGGATTTAAATATAAAAAATAAAATTAATTCTCAGAATTACCTGTATGTGTACCTGGTACACTAGGTGTGTACCTATAAAAAGAACTAAACCGTAACATAAAATAACACACATTTTAATAAAACGAAAACACAGTACTTTTGAGCAAAAAGCTATAGTAGGTAATAAAATGAACACAGTCCTATAAAACAAAATCTAATTGTCTGTTTTTTTAAATCGCCCCCTCTGAATCCGCCACTGGATCTAATCCTTTCATAATGCGATTTATCTTGGTCGTAGAGTTAAATAATTTTAATTTGATAAAATATTTAAATATTTGTCTTTTAATTTTTTCATCATGAAAACATTCTGTAAATGAAAGTGTTTTCATGAGTGTTTTCAGAGTATGAGAAAATAGATTTTTTTATGCAAGTATCTGTTAAAAATCCATTTGTCAGACCCAAAGCACGCTTCAGCTTGCCTAGGAAATGCGAATTTAAATAGTTTAACCTTTTTCTACCACTAGTGTACTCCTTTTTACATCAGGTTCTGCCTCGCTACACTTTTCAAGAAAAAACTTTTCCAACTGTATGGTTGTTTGCCTATTTTTTTAAATAAATAACCTATACATATCGCAGGGTTTGGGTTTCAATTGGTTTCAACGCACATGGTATGTCTGGAACTGGCGATAATTGTACTTGAACCTCTTCCTCCTCTTCTAGTAAGCCCTATAAAAGATAATTTCATTAAAATATGTTTAATAAAAATTTCTTGGTTCTTTCAGTAGGCCGTTATTGTTGATATATAAGATATTTAACATTTGTATAATTTTGCAGTTTAAAAAATGTATAGTGTGATAATTTTATCTTTATATCAGTTTCATTGGATATTAGTGCTCTATTTTTAATATTATGAAACAACAACGGATTGTATGGCAGCTTATCAAGTCTTTTTTCAGGTGATAAAAAAACAAAAGTCTATAATTTTTTGACAATATATGAGTAGTTTTATTTTTTTCTATACTTTCAATCAGTTAAGTAGCAAATTTTTTTCTGGTTTCAACGATATAGCATAGTAAATAACTAATGCATTTTGTAAGACAACATAATATACAGGGTGAAACAAATTCGCTTCTCACTATTGGGATTTCGTAAACGGTAAGAGATAGAGCAAAGTTTAAATTGGGGCAAAGTTGCGCAATTTAAGGGTAATTGATATGCCGTTGAGAAATTTTGAAAATTCCGACTACTTCCGGAGATATCCGTAATAAACCGAAAATCGGCTATTTAATTTTTATTTTTTCCTGACTTTATTTCAAGATATAATATAAAATGAATTTAACATTATTATTGCCACTTTTTCTCCTTTATAAGATGGCGGTATCAAATTTTAAATCTGACGTTTCGTGTCCGGACCCCCATCATCAACTTCATTTTTTTAAATACAGACCTGGGTTTTTTATTTCATTTTTAGAAGCCTTGGTCCCCCAAAACCAACGATGTATCACACTTGTCTAATAGCGGTAACAAACATTCTCATAAGTGAAATCATGTCTGTCTAACAAATTATCTCTTACGGAAAAAATCTAGATTTGTTGATTTATTGATAAGTGTAATACATCGTTGGTTTAATGAGACCAAAGGCTTCTAAGAAGTTAAATAAAAAATCCAGGTCCGTATTTAAAAAAATGAAGTTGATGATGGGGGCCCGGACACGAAACGTCATATTTAAAATTTGATACTGCCATCTTATACAGGAGAAAAAGTGGCAATAATAATGTTAAATTCATTTTATATTATATCTTGAAATAAAGTCAGGAAAAAATAAATATGAAATAGCTGATTTTCGGTTTATTACGGATATCTCCGGAAGTAGTTGGAATTTTCTCAATTTCTCAACGGCATATCAATGACCTTTAAATTGCGCAACTTTACCCCAATTTAAACTTTGCTGTATCTCTTACCGTTTACAAGATCCCAATAGTGAGAAGCGAATGTGTTTCACCCTGTATAGTATATTAGACTTAAATGTATGTATGAAGCTTGATAACTTACCATACAACCCTCTTTTCATTTCAATTTAATATCTTTAAAAATAAAGCAGTAATATTCAATCAAAATGTTGTTAAGATAAATGATCATACTGTACGACATAAGGTCTTTAAGATGAATAAATACAGTGTATTAAGAATAAAATAGGTATCTGAGAAACAAGCTTTTGCAGAGTCAGGATTACTTCCGAATTGTCCTCTGCACAGTTTGCTCCAACTGAATGGAATGATGTCAACCATTTGACCAGCGGACTCTTTTAATAATTACTAAAGTCTGCGGCAGTTGGATTGACATTTCATTGCCCTCTTTGCTTGATTTGACAAAAAAAAAATTCGAGAGGATCCTTGGCACCAAATAATTTAATCCAATTCTGCAATTCAATCCTCAATTCCTGAAAATTTTGACTAGTTTTCATCAGGTTTCCGAGGCTAGGTGGGATGGCTGTTGCCATTTCTCATTAACTTCATTGTCCTCAATTTAGTCAGAGCTTCTCGCCAAAAACTTAAGATGTGGTGAACCTTTCATTACAGCAATTCGCAAGTTTTTTCCTGCTGTGTTTTGAAAAGCACTTCCATTAAGGCTATCAAAATGGCCATCAAAAAATTCAAGAAGGGCTGCTGTGTCAGTTGCAGATTTCTCTAGTTTGAGGGTAATATTATACGAGGTCAAAGTTCTTCCTTAAAATTCAAATTATTATTAAAATAATCAAGCTTCATTAAGTAAATTAGGCACATATTAATAACATTAAATATACCCGAAAATGCAAATACATTAATGTGCCTTGGTCGCACACAGTTGCCAAAATGTTAAAGCCAATCCTGTGACATTTTCAGATAATCGGTTTCAAAGTGCACACCAAGTCTTCTTTTTTTGTACCACCATTGACCAGGTTATAGCAGACAGGCTGCTTCCATTTCCGGCGTATTCCCCGCAAGATAACCACCTAAAAGCAAAATAAGTTTGAGTATGTTTTATGCAATAAAAATATTTATAATCTAGTACTTGATACCATTAATTACTTAACTCTCTTGTGTATGGTTTGATACATTTTCTGTTTGCCTAAATCCAAAATCTTCATACCCTGCAACACTCCCGCCAAACACACAGTGTTATCAAGAGGGTGTTTAAAGTTCTTCACTTCAGACTTCAGTATTGCACACACTTCTTCATGTAATCTTGATTTAATTGGGATTCGATTTAGTAATTTAAATACAGTTTTTCTTAACGGTAAGGCAAACAATTTTGACAAAAATCTCTAAACAGTACCACATTGCTTGTACAAAGCTAGCGCTAACACTCTGTCACTGTATTTTTCTGTTGTTGAGAGCCACCTGAGATACGGTATTGCATTCTGGGGTTGCTGCTCACTAGGGCTGTTTCAACGGGTCTTTGTTATTCAGAAAAGAGCCTTGAGATGCCTCTGTGGTCTGAATCGTGATGAATCCCGTAGGCCTCATTTTATTTCAGAAGGTATCTTGACCTTGGCATCTCTTTTTATACTAGAATCTGCATGTATAATGTTTCGAAAATACAAAAACAACATTTTCAGAAAATGTTTAATCATTTGCCATTGGAATTGAGAAGCCTGAACAGTTATGTGAAATTTACGAAAAGGGTCAGAGGCCTTCTGGTGTCACTTGCATGTTATTCTGTGGAGGAGTACTACGGGCATAATTTTAATTGATTTGTCTTATTTTATTGTTTTAAATTAGTTTTAAATATTTTGTTTCTGTTATGTACCTACCTGCTTTTAACGTTTGTAATTGGGTCTGTGTGGAAGACTTCTAATTCTGTCTGTTTGTGATTGATTTTAACTATATGTTTAACTCTTAATTTATTTTTAAATAATTTTTTTGTTTTATTGACATGTTAAGTTTTATTACTGTATTATAACCTTTAGTGTATGACTTTTTTAAGTACTGATGACCTTTTTTCCAGCTTTGTCCATGAATTTCTTGAAATTTATGATAATAAAGCCTTATTTAATTTGATTAGAGTATATCATCTGCCTTTTGGTTGTTCTCAGCATTTTCAATTTGACATTGAAAAACCTTTTTCCAATGCGGTCCATACTGAAAACACACTTTTCAGACATCTCAGACTTGGTGAATTTTTCTGATGCATCCAGTCTTTTCTTCAATGGAAGCTTACTTTTTCTGGATAAAATAGATCTCTTTTTAAATTGAATAGCCCTTAGTAAAGTCCAAAGCCCGACTCTCCCAGTTTCCCCTCCACTCTTCGTCCTTGTGTTTTTTATAGACCTCGCCCACTTGGCCTTGGGTGTATTCGACCTTAAATGACATTGAGCTAATTTGACCTTGAATGTCCTTGACATTTGACCTTGTAGAGTATATAGTCTGCCTTTTGGTTTTTTTTTCAGCATTTTCAATTTGACATTGAAAAAACCTTTTTTTCTACAGCCGCGCGCAAAATAACTAAATACTAAATTCAAATGAAACTGCAAAATCGACTAATGCCGTGGATCCTTATTTTGCGCTCTAGCGCGAACATGGAAAAGGAAATTCTCACTTTTTCCGTCTAGTGTGCTGAATGGTCATGGAAACCGAAGATAAATAAATGACAGTCGTGCGTTTGTTAAAGTTTGTTGCTGACAATCCTGTTCTAAATATGCCCGAAGCCCGAACATAATATGTCAAAACTGACAGTCATTTGCAAATTTGAGAATAACTATAGAGAAAAATTTGCATTTAATTTTAAAAAATGCGGCTGTAGAAAAAGTTATGTGTGTTTTTCGAGCGCAAAGTAAGATTGCCGTTTTCGAAAGATTACTGCGCTCCGCTACGCGTCGCGCAGTAACATTCTTTCTCAAGCGGCAATCCGTTACTTTGCGCTCTAAATACACAAATAACTATTTCCAATGCGGTCCATACTGAAAACACATTTTTCAGACATCTCAGACTTGGTGAATTTTTCTGATGCATCCAGTCTTTTCTTCAATGGAAGCTTTATTTTTCTGAATAAAATAGATCTCTTTTTAAATTCAATTGCCCTTAGTAGAGTCCAAAGCCCGACTCTCCCAGTTTCCCCTCCACTCCTTGTCCTTGTGTTTTTTATAGACCCCGCCCACTTGGCCTTGGGTGTATTCGACCTTGAATGACGTTGAGCTAATTTGACCTTGAATCTCAAACTTTTTGTTCTCCGAATTTTTGTTTCAAATTTTTTATTTGAAAGTCTATAAATAGAATGCATCGTTTTTAATTTTTTGGCCATTTTTTTAATTTTATTATTTTAAATTTACTATTTGTCAAGACTTTAATATTTCTTTATTTCGATTTTGTTATAATCAAAGTAATTCCCCGTCAAAATATTTATCTGTCGAATTTGTATTTTTTAGTATTTATTTTTAAACTTCGTTTTTTTACTTTTAAACTTGCATTGAATGCTGAAATTTTTGTACTTCGTGTACATTTTTTTTGATCTTTTGAATTGTCGGTAGGTATATCGAATGTAAAACTTTTTGTACTAATGGTTTCAAAATTATTGTTTCCAAAATGTTTAGCCTATTTCCAGTTTAATATTTTTGCACTTAGATTTTGTTTTCATGGAAATAATTTCCCTTCAAAATGTTTCTCAATCGAATTTTCAATTTTTCAATATATTATCTCCTTTTGATTTTCAAACTTTCAAAGTTCTCATTCTAAATTTTCTCTTCGATATTATTATTTTTGAAATTTTTATAATGCGAACATATTTTACGCGAAATTTAATTTAATTTTTCTGTATTTCGATTATCTTTTAATTGAACTAATTTCTCTTCAGGATGTTTGTTAATCAAATTTACAATTCCCGAATAATAATTTCTCTTTCGTGTTTACTTTGCATTTTAAAATTTTCACAGCATTCATAATTCAACATTTTTATGTTTCAAATCGTTTTCGAGAGGATTTTATAAAATGAAATTTCAAATTTTTCGAACCCGACTGACCAACGACGTTATATAGGCTGCATCAAGTTTTTTTCTTTGCTGTTTAACCTTGAAGAAGTTTAGCCTTAAAGGAGTTAAACCTTGAAGGAGTTTAAGCTTGAAGGACTGTTGTAACCCAACCATTTTAGCATAATATGGTTGAAAGTTCAATCATAAAACCATAATAATTTTACAAGGTCGAACGTCCTCCATGTTGCCTTTAACCTTAAAGGAGTTTAACCTTGAGGACAGGTAAAGATTAGGAGGTCGACCGGCCTCCAGAGGTGTCCTTGACCACTGCGTATATTTCAAGGGTGATGTGCAAAGCTTTGATGGGGATGAGCGTATACAAGAGAAGACCGCTCTTATGGAACTTTAGTATTCGTTGACACGGCAGCGTCATTTATAGTGTTAAAAATGGGATCCTCCGCTAATATAGACGATTTGTTGGGTGCGCTTACCACAAACATGATTGAAAAGTGTTTGGGGAGCGAGGACCGATCTTCATCTATGTTAAATGCCGGGTTTGTTGATGGTTTTGATGAGATCCTAAACGATGGGATGGATGAGAAAATGGTTGCATATGCTAGGGACTATTTGAATCAGTGGACTGAGGACAGTGAGCAGAACATTGATATAATTAGCAATGTGGTGGTGAGAGAGGTGCAGAAACCAAAGGCGTCATCATCAAACTCTAAAATGTCAAGAAGTACCAAAGAGGCGCAGAAACCCAAGGCGTCATCATCAAAGCCGAAGATGCCAAGAAGTACCAAGTTAGAGAAACTGCAAGCATTCGATGCTGGTGCTCGGTTTGAGGAGGCAGACGGGGGAGCCGCCAATGAAGAAATTTACCTACAAACGACTTCCGAAAAAGTTAACCCCTGACATCTTCAAGAAGCCGTTGACTCAACCACCTTCGACACCAGACCAGAAGCCGGACACCGTTACAGGGTGACCTTTGTCACCGATTGTAACTATAGTTGAGGGGTCAGTGGAAGGCGAAACAGTCTCCATAATACATAAGCTGTAGAAAGGCGGTTTGGCAGCTAGTATCCAGCAGATTGTGGCTGCCGAAATGGCAAAGGCGGCGAAGCAAAAGGCGGCCGTTGGTACTGGCGATACCAAGGGCATCAGAAAATGCGAAAAATCAGGTGAGAGCGTTCCTCAGGCGGTAGTAGAGCATGCTTGTAGCGATAGAGCGGACTTCGCTTGCAGTTTGGGCTGTATGGGGTCAAGGGCAAGGGCAGGCGGCGACCTTATTGACCCTTTCGATCCTGACAGCCAGGACTGTAACGTAGTCAGGTGTTTGAGCAAAATTGATCAGTTGGGCGATATTCATGAATGGTCGAACTATGAGAGAGCGTATTTTATGCAGGTGAAATTGTAAGGCGCAGCAAGGTGCTGGTTTAATAGCGTTTACAAGCAAGGCGTTTGCTGACTTTTTGGCGAGGCGAGGTGTAAAACACCAAGGGCGAATGGTCAGGTTGAAAGGTGCATGCGAGTCTGACTGGCGAGGTGCAAAGTGCGAATGGTCAGGTTGAAAGATGCATATGAGTGAGTCTGAGGGGCGAGGTGCAAATGGCGAATGCTCTGTTGGCGAAAGACGAGAGCTATGGCGATTTAAGGGCGAGTGAGAACCTGACAAAAGCGTAAAATAAAGGTGATATTTGATAAAAGGCGTAAGGTTGCAACCGCAGGCGAAACCCTTATGGTAGGCGATTTGGTGTTATGGCGACTGCACAGATCGATAAGATCTGGTTGATTTACTGGCGAGTTAAATTAATGAGGGCATTAATTATTGCAGGATGGCCGAATGTAACAAGCAAATTTTGGAGAGGCGACGTGCGACGTTCAAATAGGCGAGGACGTGACAACCCTGGAAGGCGAATGGCGAAGTAGTAGAATCTTGTCATGGTGTTATATAATACGGACTATATATGTAGATTAAAAATAAGGCGTAGATATAGTTATTGTATGAATAGCAGTATCAACTCATGGCGTTATGTAATTATTATGACTATACTGGCGAAGTTTTAAAGTGTAAGGTGGAAATATTAGTGGATGTAATAATATTGGCGAAATAAAACGTGTTACTAAAAATTAGGCGTTTACAATATATTGGAATATAAATAGCGTATAAACCCCATAATATTATAAGCAAATTGAAAAAATATATATTTTTGTAATGATACTAATGTATGTTAGCGGTCCTATCGAATTGCATAACAATCTCCGAGAAACATATAGAATTATGTTATACAAATAGTCTTTAGTAAACACTGTAAGAGTTCGGTTTGTTCGAATAAAGATTTACTTTCGTTGACAACGTTGAGTTATTGAGTAACCCCTAACATCAGAAGTGGTGATTTTTATTCTCTCCCTTTTTTTCGGGTAGTGCGTCTTAATTTACTGCATTGATTTTTGTGCGTGTTATGGTAAAATAAAGTGCAAGTAATTATGTCGCCACGCAAAAGAAAAAATTCGTCTACGTCCAGTTCATCCACTGACTCCACGTCTAAGCACTAGAAAAGAGAATGTAGCAGGGGTAAGTGAGATACATTCAGTTAATGTGCATCCCCATATCAACTTAATA